>JAQPPZ010003950.1:600000-864060 GCA_028583015.1 Wollemia nobilis
TAGCCTTTGACCTATGGAGAAGATTGGTCATATTACTTAGCTTACAATAGTCCAACTTTTTACTTTTGAACAACTTTGGAGGGACTGGCTCAATCAAGAAGGTGTTGATCACTTTATTAGGCAACTAGTTTGGATGGGTTCTACCATCCTACCTTGTAATATATAAAAGGAAAGAAACAACTAGATTTTCAATAAAGAAAGGAAGGACACTCACAATATCTAGCAAAATATCATTGCTAACTTAGTTGAATTAGTCAAACAACTCCTTAAACACCCGCATAACTCCCACCAAAAATGGGATCAAGTGATGCAAATATTGAATATTAATACTTTTAAGGGAAACCAACTTAAAGATAGATAGAACTAGGAATTGGCAGCCTCATCCTAAAGATTTTTTAAAATTCAATACCGATGGAGCATCTAGGGGGAACTCTGGAAAAGTTAGTACGAGAGAAATTGGTAGACTTTCAAATGGTTCCCTGGTTTTCAATTTTGCTGAGAATTTGGGTATCCTTTCCAATAATATTGTTGAGGGATATGGTATCCTTAGAGGCCTTCAAGAGGCTACTAATATCTAATGGAAAAAGGCATTGGTTGAATTCGAATAACAGTCATGATTAATTTATTCAAGACTTCTAAGAATCGTAAGATTGATTAGAGAATTAAAAAAATTTGTTGAGAAGATTCAATTAATCTAGATGGGAATTTTGAAATTTGATTACAATAATGTGGTCAAAGAATAGAATAGGAGTGTTGATGCTTTAGCTAATTTGGCATTGGACAAATATAATCTTACTTACTATGACCACCCTACCAAATGGTGGGATTCACAAATAAGGGAAGCTCTTCTTTCTATCATTTCTCTGGATGGCTCTAGTACTAGAGATGACTAGTTCCTTTTCTTTTTTTTTGCTTCTCTTTGGTTTAGTCAGGGTATTTTAGTTCCCTTGCTTAGATTGATCATTCTTATATTTCCTTTGTTGATTCTTTCATGAATATTCTTTTAGTCTAGAAATGCCAAACTTGTATTCTATTTTTTCCTCCTTTTTTGTTTTTCAATGCGTGTTGTTTTGTATTGTTTTTGTTCTATTTTATATTTTGTGTTGTTTTTGGCTTTTTTTTTTTAATATTTTTATTCTTTGTGTGTGTGTGTTTTGTTGTATTTGTGTGTTATTTTGTTATTTTTATGACTTTTCTGTGTGGTTTGTGTTTTGTTTTTTGTTGTTTTTTACATTTTTTATTGTTTTTATGTTTTTGTGTTTTTTGTTGTATTTTTGTTTTTGTGTTTGTTTTGTATTGTTTGTTGTCTTTTATTATTTTTGTGTTTTTTATTTTTATTTATTATTTTTTTGTGATTTTTGTGTTTTTTATGTTTTTTTTGTTTTAGGCATGCTCTTTGAGTGTGTTGAAGGGGGCAGGCCAGGTGCGACTCGGGGGAATTTTTGGTAAAATATATACCTTTGTCTCCTTTGGAATTACTCGAAAGTGGTATCCCAATTGGGGTATTTTCCACAAAAAAAAATATTCATTCTTCATATTATAAATCATTGATGGTCATGTCTTTTGGAGCAATATTTTTGCATCAAAATAAATCATATTTGGCTTAAGTTTTTCTTGGAATAAATATTTTCTTCACTTGAACAACAAAAGGAATCACTAATATTTTATGATATGATTTTAAAATTATCTAAAAGAAATTAAATGATAATGCCATGGTAGATGACCTATCTTATAAATTTGAAGAACATGGAAAATTATCTATTTTATCCTTACCTACTCTAGACTATTTTTAGGAGATCAAATAATAGTAGAATCAAGATCCACAATATCAACAACTCATTCACTCGCTAACAACTAATGCTTTAACTAAGTGAGCTTAATCTTGTAATGGTCAATGCTTATTATGATTTCTATAAGTTTTAATACTTGAGATAAATTATTATAGTAATTATGTGTATCACCACTTGTAGGGCATTTTAACTTCATATAGATCTATATGAAAGAACAAAAAAATTCTTTTAGTTTATCATGAATCATGATATCAAAAAAATTATCGAGAAATATGATATGAGTTAGAGCCACAAAGTAAAAATCGTCAAGCTCCAAATAGTCTACAACCATTACCAGTTTTGATTATATTTTATTATAGTATTGACTGAGGTGCCTAAGTCAAATGGTATATCAATTATTTTTGGACTGAATAACTTGCATATTGGTATTAAATTTTATATTCCATCATAAATAGTAATGGAATAAATAAAGTAAGAATGTGTCCTCATCATTGGATGATTACAAATCTTATGAGACTAGAACCAATAATAATATACAACATGTGGCTTAAAGGATAATAGTGGAAAACCTTATATTTGAAGAGGAAACCCTATAACCACATGGATAATTTTTGGAATGTGAAGAATTATATGATCATATTAGAAAATATCATGTTTCTATAATTGAATATACGACTTGCTCATCAAACACTCACATAGATAATGAGAGTCAAATTAGTTAGATCATTCCTATATAAGTCATGGTTTAGTCAAATATGTAATAACAATCAAGAATTTTACCATAGAGCCACCCTTAGGTATTAGTTTATTTACTACTTCTATTTAATGGTTTATTTTTTTAATTTTGATATTGCTTGATTATATTATAAAATGGTATGAAAAGGCTAGAATTTAAATGAGAACCATTTACTTTTTAGTATACACACTCACACACCCTAGCCGTTGTTTGAAATTGGGTCTTTCTCAAAGCCATACCACTATGATATCCCAAGGACTAGATAAGAATAATTATGATCAAAAATTTTAGATTTCCTTTTTATTCCTCAATTATCAAATTAGCTATAATTAATACTATTATTGTTGTATAACCATATTGTATTTATATCTTGTTAGACATTGAATGAAATTTTCTTCTATCAGTGTTGGGATATGCACTACAACACCTCTAGCTTGTCAAATTTAATATTTTTTTTATCTCAAATATGTAGCCACAAACAATAATATGATGATAAAAAATCCACAAGCCTTGCTACATATTATGTTATTATATAACAATTGATGCCTTATAGTTCTGATTAATAGTTCTTAAAATATAAGCTTGCATGAATAAATATATGAAATACATTATTGATGAATCAATTAGTGTGGCTAAATTTTTGATATTGAGATGATACTTTATTATTTAAAATAATCTGAAATTATAATCATCCCTCAAAGAAAATCAAATTCTATATAGAAGGCCATATAGGTATTAATTATGTTTTATGGTATATATTAGTAAATATGAATACTTGAAAATTAACATTTAACTTATTTTTTATTAAATTAAATTATTTATAAAAAATATGTTATATAATTATCTCATATGCCATAAGAATATATTATGAAATCAAATGAGACAAAGATACCTTAACATTATTAAAGGAGACAGAGATTCAAATCTTGCCAAACAATACATGAATAGCATTCAAACTTTCTTATAATACCAATATATATAATAATGGTATAATACAAAATAAAACTCATTCCAATCTCATATAACTAAATGAAAAAATATATATAATAATAAAATATTATCCTCTTTCTTAAAAAATGGTTAACATTTAATTACATTCTTAACCTATATACTTTGGACGTAGATGTAGATATGTTAAGTAGAATTCTCTATTAATGCATAAGGATTTAGACACACAATAGCATACTTGTACTCTATTTACAATGTTTTCAAGCAGAAACTAAAATAAAATTTCTGAGTGGTACTTATAATTAATTGTTCATAAATCGCTGTCACACGTGTAACAAAAGTCTAAAGCTATCTTTCGCCTTGTTTTCTTCTGCTGATCCGTGCATAGTTACTCCTACCAAATATTAGGTGTCGCTGTCAGGTTAGTTGGTTTCCATATCATTTGAAGGCTCTCGTTTGAGGGATGGCCGCACGTTTCCAAGATCAATATCACTTACTTTGCACAGCCATCGTGCAACTCCAGCCATGGTTTTTTTTTTGGGTGTACGTTCCAAGGATCCATCTTGATGGTTTCGTTCAACAAAGCCATGGCGATGAACATAATTCAAATACTGCAAGCTAGTATGCGTCGCTACTCACAGTCCAGATTCAGATCTCATTGGTTTATCTTTTTTCAAGGTCATGGATAGCGACAGCGACTTCTCCTTTCTGGTGAGTAACGTTCCAGGCTCTCTAGCTATTGCATGTTAAGATTCGCTGATGTTAATATATAAACTATGTTTGAGCTCACATGCTGCTGCATTCTTCAATAGAATATCTCTTCACAATGTCGAGAACAAATTCGAGGAGAAGGTTGCAGAAAAGTAATTTTAGAAGGTCCAAGAGGTTTTTCGTGCCCTACTCTCGTTTGTTGCTCTGCTGATTTTGTGGTTTTAAAAGACGGTTGGCAAAAATTTGCTGCTTTTCAATCATTACAGTGTGGAGATATTGTTATTTCACTGTGGTAAGAGATACCCATTTTCATCACAACTATGCTCTATACCCAATTTTTCTTAACACTTTGTCATTTAAATTAACACTTTTGGAATAGGAATTATTGTCGAGATACAAGAAGAAAGGCCCTTACTAACAAGGTACATATAGAAAATAATTTTATAAAAGTTGTTCATGAGAGGGTGGGGTGGGGTGGGGTGGGGTGGGTAGCAAGTACCGCAGTGTGCAATCTATTCTTTATATTATAACTCATTGGTGGTAATATCTTTTGGGGCAATATTTTTACATTAAAATAAAATCATTTTTGACCACAGAGCATTTGCCAACAAATCGAAAAAGAGAAACAAAGGGTATAAAAGAGACCATAAAATTTAAAATCCCTAAGGACATTGAAAATTTTAAAACTTTATCATTCTGCTATGAGAAGAGCCGATGCTTAGACGAACCCTCAATAAAGAAATCAAGGCTCAAAATATTTTAACAACATCCAAAAGCCATGTAAAAGATACACAAACAATTGGTGCCAAGGGAAGAGCATAACTCAATAGGAAACAATGTCCGAGTGGGAAGAAAAACCAAGTTGGGTCCCAAGCACCCAACCAAGAACTGGTCTAGCCATCTACCCAACATTGAAGCAGGATGTTGAGGTTCCTTCAGCTTGCCCAACCTCCTTCCCCCAACCCTCTAATTAAGGTTTCAGTTGTCCTGCCTTCCACCTCATGATCTCCTTACAACTGCAAAAAAAAAAACCAAACCACAAAATCCCTCCACGAAAATGAACCCAAAAGTAAAGACAAACCACCTAACAACACCACCAAATGATGCAGATCCTTTAGTTGATCTAACCTCCTTCCCCTAAGCCCCCAACCTGCACAACCTTCCTCTCAACCGACCAGCAAGAAGTTGTAGGATCATTTGTCACTGCTAAAACAACTCTGGCAATCTAGAATGAAAGTAACACCAAACCAACCAACAACAACATCAATCAAGAAAAAGTATGATCTTTAGTCACTACCAACTCAGCATTAGCTAGTTTACAAGATTTCTTATAATACCACTATAATAATAATAATATAATACAAAATAAAACCTCTTTTAATCCCATATAACTAATTAAAAATATATATATTATAATAAATTACTATTGTCCTTTAATAAAAATGGGTAACATTTAATTACCTTCTGACCTATATCCTTTGGACTTAGATGTAGATATGTTGAAGTAGATTCCTCTATGAAGGATTTAGACATACAATAGCATACTTGTACTCTATTAGAAATGTTTTCAAGGAGAAAATAAAACAAAATTCCTAAGTGGTACTTAGGATCAATTATTCATAAATCGCTGTCACACATGTAACAAAAGTCTAAAGCTATGTTTCGCCTTGTTTTCTGCTGCTCACCCGTGCATAGTTACTCCTACCACATATTCGGTGTCGCTGTCAGGTTCGTTGGATTCCATATCATTTGAAGGCTCGTCGTTTGAGGGAGGGCCGCACGTCTCCAATATCAATATCACTTACTTTGCACCGCCATTGTGCAACTCCATCCGTGGTTTTTCTTTGGGTGTATGTTCCAAGGATCCATCTTGGTGGTCTCACTTCAACAAAGCCATGGCGATGAACATATGCAAATCTCTAAGATAAAATGCGTCGCTGCTCACAGTCCAGATTCAGATCTCATTCACAATGTCGAGAACAAATTCGAGGAGAAGGATGCAAAAAAGTAATTTTAGAAGGTCCAAGAGTTTTTTCGTACCCTCTGTCCTTTGCTGATTTTGTGGTTTTAAAAGACGGTTGGCAGAAATTTACCGCTTTTCAATCGTTACAGTGTGGAGATATTGTTATCTTCACTGTCCTAACTGATACCCATTTTCTTGTTCAAATATTTGGACCAAGTCGAAACAGCAAGCAAACCAACTCCTTATTCTGCTATGCTGACAAGGAAAAGAAAGTCAAAGAAAATACTTATTATGCTAGTTTTTTTTTTAGCTTAGTGATTTGTTTATAGAAAATACTTTATGTAATTATAGCATACACATTGAGAATTGTAGTATGGTACTTTTATATTTTATATACATTTTTCTAAACTTCTAATTAGCTCCTAAACCTATCTCCTCTCTACTCAGATGTGAGAGTTATACTATGGTACATTTATATATGTTTTTTTAAAGAATCATTAATTAAAGTTTCTTAACCTATCTACTCTCTACTTAGATGTGTTGATGTTAATATAAGGCTAAGTAAGGAGCCAAACATATAGTAGAATAGTTATATTTTATTAAGAGAGTTTTTAAAGGGAACTAAAGTAAATTACCCAGTAGTTTTTACCATTAATTATTTAAAAATTATTTTTATATGTTTTTAAAAAAATTATTAATTAAAGTTTCTTAACCTATCTCCTCTCTACTTAGATGTGTTGATGTTAGTATAAGGCTAAATAAGGAGCCAAATATATAATAGCATAGTTATATTTTATTAAGAGAGTTTTTAAAGGGAACTAAAATAAAATTACCAAGTAATTCTTACAATTAATTATTAAAAAATTAGTTTTTACCAACTATTTCATCTTATTGGTAGAGAGGGAGGAATTATACTTTTCCTTTGTAATAATTTTAATTTCTTTGTTCATAGAAGATGAAACAAATAATAAGAAAGTCAATAAAATTGGATTTAATAAATGGAAGGATTTGTAAGTCCTAAATAGAAAACAAAAACCATTTTTGTAATTATGGGATAAATAATTTTTTATTGATTGATAATGTATTTTTATATTATTTATTTTCTTGTTATATGTGAAATTTTATATATATTTATGTTGGTAGGCAATATTTAGTTCATTTAGACTACATAATGATGATTACTATAATTATTTATATTTATATTTTTCATAATAAGTGCACCTTATAAGATTATTGAAAGGATTTAAAGCACTTGCATATATTATTCATTAGAAATCTTTAAAATCTATGAAAATTTAGTAGAGATGTCAAATAAAAAGGTAAAAGTTCATGAGCTGCAATATCTTACATTTTTATTTTTCATGTTAGAAGATAAAATTTTATAACTTTAAATAATTGTATCTAATCTAATTATGTAGGTAATGTTAACTAAATTAGGTTAGAGTGACTACTGACAAATAATGAACTTTAAATGGATTGTATTATCTTTCATTAAATGGATTGTATTATCTTTCATGTGGTGTCTCTCTGAATTAGTTTATATAATTATTAGAGTGCTTGAATGGAATGCAAGGCTAGTTCTTGATAAGTACATTATAATATTTTATAACTTTAGATAATTATATAACTTGTTCTTTATAAGTAAATTATAATATTTTATAACTTTAAAATTTTATAACTTTAAATAATTATATAACTTGAAGACAAAATTTTATAACTTTAAATAATTGTATCTAATCTAGTTATGCAGGTAATGTTAACTAAATTAAGTTAGAGTGATTACTGACAAATAATGAACTTTAAATGGATTGTATTATCTTTCATTAAATGGATAGTATTATATTTCATGTGGTGTCTCTCTGAATTAGTTTATATAATTATTAGAGTGCTTGAATGGAATGCAAGGCTAGTTCTTTATAAGTACATTATAATATTTTATAACTTTAAAATTTTATAACTTTAAATAATTATATAACTTGAAGATAAAATTTTATAACTTTAAATAATTATATCTAATCTAATTATGCAGGTAATGTTAACTAAATTACATTAGAGTGACCACTGAAAAATAATGAACTTTAAATGGATTGTATTATCTTTCATTAAATGGATTCTATTATCTTTCAATGTGGTGTCCCTATGAATTAGTTTATATAATTATTAGAGTGCTTGAATGGAATGCAAGGCTAGTTATTTATAAGGACATTATAATATTTAATGCTTATTTGAAAAACCTTTGCTTTATGGTCTTTGTAGTATTGCATATTATATTTCTCACTAGTTCCCGAGTGCTAGGTGGATTGGTAAGTGCTTGTTCGGCCAAGTACTTACCAAGAAGACATCGAGATTCAAACATTGGGGGTATCTTGTTTGCAAAGGTAGTAGTCTGATCTAAATCCTCTAAGTGTGTGCTAGACCGATGATGACGGTACGAATCCTGAGCAACCGGTGGTCCCCTTCACTCAGGGTCAACAATAACAAAGTGGAATATGTTTTATGGAAGCTTCCCATGTGGTTTGAACCCTGTGCTTGTCAAATACTAAAAATAGTGTGGTTGTGACCAACTCTCCTATGTAACCAAAAAAAAAAACTCCTAACTTCAAGCAAGTAAAAGTCATGTGTAATTCTTTATGGGATACAATTGTAAAAGTGTTATGACTTAACTTTATGGTGTACAAATAAAATAAAATAGATACAGTTGAATCCTTAGACTTATTGACAACTCTCAAGTATTTATAAAGCCTCAATGATTACTTGTCATTACGAGATCATACAAAAAAATTAATTTTATATATTAAACCACCAAGCACTTAACCATCTTAATAAACTTATATGTAGAAATATAAATTGAGAATATGGTCTAGGAATTATAAATCTTATAAATTAGTGTTGGGATATGCACTAGGGTTATGCATAAGGGGTCCGCCGCAAAATGTATTTATAAAAATTTGGTGACTTAGTTTTGAAATCCAAGCAAATAGTGTCTAAAGGCATGTAGAAGATGTAGAAGGTTTGAGAGTCAATGTTGGAAATTTAAACTTAAAATGATCAAATTATTATAAAATTGTGAGAAATTGATCCAAAAAAATTTGCACCTAAATTGTTTTTGGCTAATGGATCATGGTCAAGGATCCCAAATATTAGCCAATTTTAAATTTCAAAAATCTTAATTTTAACCAATTTTACAATAAATAACTGCTATGCATAGCCCTTAAATGCACTACAACAAATAAGGTTTTCTTTTATTATTGTTGTGATATGCACTACAACATATAATATTTGCTTTATATTGAATATGTAACCACAAGCAATAATACGATGATAAAAATTCACAAACATTTTTTTTATTATATAGGAGAGTTGGTTATAGCCATTATTTTTAGTGACTGGCCAGCATAGGTATCAAACCATAGGGAATACTCCCAACAAACCTATATGTCTTGTTCATGTTGACTTGATGTGAGATAGGAAGCATCGATTGCTTGAGATTCATACCATCGTCATCGATTTGACGCACACTTAAAGGATTCAGATTAGACTACTACCTTTGCAAAGGGTTGACTTCCCCACCAAGGTTTGAACCTAGGGATCAAACCATAAGGACTACTCCCAATAAACCTATCCGTCTTGTTCTTGTTGACTTGATGTGAGATGAGTAACATCGGTTGATTGGGATTCATACCGTCATCATCGATCTGATGCACAATTAAAGGATTCAAAATAGACTACTACCTTTGCAAAGGGTTGGCTTCCCCACCAAGGTTTGAACCTAGGTATCTTCTTGGTAAGTGCCCACCACCTACACTTACCAATCCACCCGGGGTAAAAATAAAAAAAATGTTTTTTTTTTTTCGGTTATATAGGAGATTTGGTCACAACCACACTATTTTTAATAATTGATAATTGTAGGGTTCAAACCACAAGGGCTCCTTATACCAAGCCTATTCCAATAATTACTACATATGTTTTTTTTGGTTACATGGGAGAGTTGGTCACAACCACACTATTTTTAGTAACCGACAAGAGTAGGGTTGAAACCATAGGGACTACTCCCACCAAATTTATTCCATCTCATTATTGTTGACCCAACGTGAAGGGAACCACTGATCACTTAGGATTCATACCATCATCATCGGTTTGACATGCACTCAAAGGATTTAGATCATACTACTACCTTTGCAAATAAGTGCCTCCAAAGTTTAAACCTAGGTCTCCTCTTGATAAGTGCCTAACATTACTACATATTATATTATTATATAACAATTGATTATTTATAGTTTTGATTAATATTTCTAAAATATAAACTTGCATAAATCAATATATAAAATACATTATTCATAAATCAATTATTATATCCATATTTTTAAATTGAAAAGATACTTTATTGCTTAAAATAATCTAAAAGTATAATCATACCTCAAAGATAATTAAATATTATAACCAAGGCCATATAGGTATTATTACATCAAAAATTTATAAATATAAATATTTCAAAATTAACTTTTAATTTATCTATTTTTTTTATTAAATTATTTATTAAAAATATTTTAAAAAATAATATTAACTCAATTGATTATATTTTTGAGTATTAACCAAAAAAACCAAAGTAATCTTACCAAATAATATTTAAATTTTCTTAATATACCACTACATGCAAATAAAACTTATTACAATCTTATATATAATTTAATAGTCTCTTTCTAAATTGTTAACGTTTAATTACCTTATTAACCTATATTCTGTCGAGGTAGATGTAGATGTCTTCAAGTCATATTCTTCTATATTTGTTTGGGTTACATAGAAGGTTGGTTAAAGCCACTATTTTTAACTGGAAAGGGTTCAATAAGGATTTAGACATACAATAGATACTCCTAATTTATTAGAAATGTTTTCTAGGAGAAAATATAAAGTGATACTTATAATTAATTATTCCTAAATCTATGTCACACATGTAACAAAAGTCTAAAGCTATGTTTCGCCTTTTTTTCTGCTGCTAATGCGTGCATAGATACTCCCTACCAAATGCTAAGTGTCGTTGTCAGGTTCGTTGGTTTCCATATCATTTAAAGGCTCGTTTTTTTAGGTAGGGCCGCACGTGTCCATTATCAATATCACTTACTTTGCACCGCCATTGTGCAACTCCATCCGTGGTTTTTCTTTGGGTGTACTTTTCAAGGATCTATCTTGGTGGTTTCGGTTCAACAAAGCCATGGCGACGAACATATGCAAATCCTGCAAGCTAAAATGCTTCACTACTCACAGTCCAGATTCAGATCTCATTGGCTTATCATTTTTCAAAGTCATGGATAGCGACAGCGACTTCTCCTTTCTGGTGAGTAACCTTCCAGGCTCTCTAGTTATTGCATGTTAACATTCGCTAATGTTTATATATAAACTATGTTTGAGCTCACTTGTTGCTGCATTCTTCAATAGGAGATCCCTTCACAATGTCGAGAACAAATTCGAGGAGAAGGATGCAGAAAAGTAATTTTAGAAGGTCCAAGAGGTTTTTCGTGCCCTACTGTCCTTTGTTGCTCTGCTGATTTTGTGGTTTTAAAAGACGGTTGGCAGAAATTTGCCGCTTTTCAATCATTACAGTGTGGAGATATTGTTATCTTCACTGTGGTAAGAGATACCCATTTTCTTGTTCAAATATTTGAACCAAGTGGAAACAGCAAGCAAACCAACTCCTTATTCTGCTATGCTGACAAGGAAAAGAATGCTAGATCAAGAAAGGAAACCACTCATATGCGAAAGAAAGGTCTGAAAAGTTTAAGCTTTATATAATTTTTGGACTTGTTTGCAACCCATTGTAGCTTACTTTTTTTTCTTTGTTTTTTCCTTGGATTTTATGTAGAAAATACGATATCAGCAAAGTCAATCGAAAGAAACGAGCTACAATTTTCACGGGTGCTTACAAAGTCTGCGGTACGCGGAAAATCACTGTCAGTGGTAAGTCTGCAGTCATTTGATTTCCATCGATCATTTGCCTCAAATTTGAAAGTTCAATTGACAGTATGAAAAATTCATGTTTGAGACTACTATTTGCCCTTTGTTTGGTTCGATTGCAGAGTGTTCCTCCGAGTTTTGCAAGCCGTTGGTTGCCTCGTGGAAAGATAAAAGTTGTATTGTCGTGCGAAAGGAGGAAATGGTTGGTGGATTTTAATGGAAGACGTAATAATTATCCAAGGTTTGACTCAAGCTGGAAATACTTTGCTATGGACAATCAACTTAAAGTGGGAGATACTTGTCTCTTTGAATTGAAAGACACTGTTAATCATATGTTTACAGTCAAGATATCCAGAGGTGGCTAGTGCAAGAGTAAACATAGCTTTAGACTTAGTGGTTTATCATCGTAAAACGTAGAAAGGGCAATACTACACAGAGCTTTAGATTGTTCACGTCTTCTAGGAATCGACCATATATGGGATGGTACGTAGTCCTGATTAGTCCAATTTCAAATAGATAGTGCACCTTTAGATCTATCTGTACATATAATGGTTGAGGTTTCATTTTCAATAGAAATCAGATAATTTGTTTTGTTAGTTTTTGAAAAGTTACCCTTATTTTGATCTGGATTGTTTATCTTATCAAAGGTTAAAAATTGAATGCTTTAGATTGCTTACGAATAAAAGGAAGTTTTGCTATCTTCAGTTGATTTATTTCGCCTTATCTTCCAAGATATGAATGAGCTTAGCACAATTATCCTGAATTATCATATCAAGCACTTTTCATGCAAAATTTTAAGTGTTTTTAAATGATGTGATTGGATTTAAAGCCTAGCCCTACAATTTACACACATTATCTGTTGTGTTGTGTGACATGATTGATAAATTTTATTTTTTTGGGTTAAGATTTTAGATATTTATTTAATCATCCCTAGCCGTAAGCTTTTCCGGACATCATTTGTTAATGCAATGCAATGATATCTTTAGTGTAACTCCAAAAGTGGTTTCGAAAGGACGATTTATGTGGAATTCAGTCACACAGGGAACAAGAATATACCATTATAGTTAAATATCTAACATAGCTAGGATGCGAGACTCGGAAATTTCGAAATTCCAAATATATATATATATATATATATATATATATATATATATTCTGTGATTTAGATTTTTTTTGGATGAAAAAGCTATTATATTAATAAAATAATGTTTAATCATATAAAAAAGGGTGGGTAGGATTAGCACACCTCGTAAACCAATACATTAACCATTATGGTTAAGAGTATACAAGAGTGTTAGAAACAACCCACAAACTGCTAATAACAACTGCCAAAACAGTATTAAATATGCATTCGGAAAGAAAGAAGCTGAGAAATTACTACCACCTGAAAAGGGAAAGAAGATGCACATGACTCATAATGCAGGGTGCATTCCCCCAATGATCCATGAGGGTACGCAAGTGCTGCAGTTCCACGTGTACTTTTTTAACCTGTACTTGAATCAGTAACCAACAATCAAAGAATATATCATATTTATCAGCAACAGCGAAGACATATCTGACATCTTGCTGAGAAAAAATAGCTCTATTCTGGGACTTCATAGATAAAACAAGTACCAATTCTAAACATATTCCAAAAAACATCCAATTTGAAAGAAAAAGCAATAGGGTCACCCAAAATAGCATGCACCCAAGTAAAATCGTCCTGCATAAAAAGTCCGAAAATTTCAAAAAGCCACTCCCAAGCTAACTGAACCTGATCACAAGACCAAAAAACATGCAGTAAATATTCTCATTTATCTGGTTTGTGATTTAGATTTCATCCTCCTGCATAAAAGGTCTGAAATTTTCAAAAAGCCACTCCCAAGCTGATTGAACCCGATCACAAGACCAAAAAACATGCAGTAAATCTTCTCATTTACCCGATTTATGATTTAGATTTCTTTTAATTAAGAAGACTTATTTATATTGGAGTTTTTTTTTAATAAAAAATTAAATTATTGTCCTTTATCCTATTGAACTTTTGGTCTTTATTAAGACTTCTCAATATCCATTTTGTTTTACTACTAGTGTTTGAGTCAAAATACACTTAAAATATTTTGTATTTGTATTTTATCATATTTGGTTTGTACTAGTTAACTTCAACTTAAATAATTTAATTAATAAATTATATTGTTTGGAGTTCTTATGAAGTAGTTTGAGTTATTTTTAATTGCTTTGTATATATAGTTTATTTATTTATTTTAATTTTAAAAGTTATCTTTTAATTTATATATATTTTTAATTTTATTGTATTAGTTTGTATAACAATTTTAAATTAATTTTAAACATATATTTTATAGATTTTGAGCTTGGTTTACATAATAATTTATACTTGGCTTGTAATTTTTTTTTTAAAGTAGAAAATCCCTTGCGGGGCCGCCTTGGTTTGAGAGACCATGAAAAGGGGGTTCTACACTGTCAAAGTCACCCGGGAGTCGCACCTGATCCTGCTCATACCAACATTATCAATTCAACTTTTTGGTAGGGTGGAGATTTGAACCTGGGACCTCCCTTGGAGGATTGTCCTCTCCTCTCCAACTAACCTACACCACCTGGGTTACTTGGCTTGTAATTGGTTTCTATAAATAGTTTATGTTTAAGTTTATGTTGTGTTTGTTTCTTAGTTGATAATTTATATTTTAGTATTTCTTCTTTTGTAATTATTTTTAGCATTTGATTTTTTTCAAAATTATAGTAATTAAAAAATGTACTACATATGGGCCATGAGATGAATAATAATTCCTTCAAATTTTATGATAATAAAAATTTATTTAGTGAATATGAGAAGAATAGACTTAGGGAACTATAGACGTATGAACTTGGAATCAGGAAAAAAGCTCAGGTGGAGATTATTTAGAGATCAAGAAACAAATTGAGCAAAAATATAATTTCAAAAATATATAGGTTCCTTTGATGTATTTAGGAAAAGAACCCTAGTTAAAGGATCTTCAACATAGAACCACATATCAAATAGTTTGAAATTGATAAGAAGCATATTAGATGGTTATTTAACAAGCATAATAATGCAAATTTTATGTTTGTTGTTTTGTTGAAGCCTTATCCTCTTATCCCTGACTCAACATGGCAACCATTGGCTCAAGCATGCCTACCTTGTAAAGGTGTAGAGGTCAATGACTATATTAATATTAGCAACAACTCCACATCATGAATTTCTATTAATAACTTTCTTGAAGGAGAGAAACTCAATCAAATTATAGATTCTTCAAAATATGCTTTAATTGTTTTATTTTCCAATATTTACATGAAAGGATGAATTGGTTTAGAATCAAAGGATGGTGGATAATTGATCAAGTTGGGGTATGAGGATTTAGAGTAGTAAAAATTTACTACTTCCAAACATTTCCCTTGGAAGAATAATTGGTCACTAGAGGATCTTCCTAAGGCCTCAATATTCCTATGGTTAGTATTTCAATGTAATATTCTTATAGGAGAGACTCTACGAAGAAGAGGATATCATAGACCTTTCAGATGTGCTTTTTGTGAGAAGGATTATTATCATTTACTTATTTAATATTTATTTGCTCACAACATTTGGGGTTACTTGTTTAAAAAATTAATAATTTATTAGGCAACTCCATCAAAATTGACAGAGTTGATGAAATGTTGGAATAATTATTTCAAACCTAAAGCATTATGTATTCTATGGAGGAATAACCCTATCATTTTTTGTTGGAATTTATGGATCAAAAGGAATAATAAGATTTTTAAAACTAAATCTTAAAATAATGCACAAGTTTAAAACCATATTATTGCCTCTCTTGTACAATGTCTACAAATATGGCGTTCATCATGATAAGTCTCAAGTGCTAAAAAAGAGGTGGTAACGACTTGGTTGTAAGATTCAGTATTAAGAGTCATCTACTTTAATGTAATTAAAATAAACAATATACTTCAAAGTATGGTAAAACATAAATGTCTAAAAATTGAGTTTATCACAATTAAATTTGATGGTACTTCTAAAGAAAATCTTGGAAAAGCTTGTGAGTGCTTTTAGAAAAAAATTTATCCTTACGATCATATGGAACTTCAACTAACAACCATGCAAAGGCTAGGGAACTTCTTTCATGGATTAAATTTGCAATAAAAAATGATGGAAATATATTCCAATTGAGGGAGATTAAAAAAGTATGATGAATGCTATCAAAAAAAATGAATGTGGAGATTGGATAAAAAATATTATCATTTTTATGTTCATAACTTATTAATTAAGGTAATCTCTTGAAAATGTGAGCATATTTATAGAGATGGATATTAGGTAGTAGATAATTTAGCCATGTTGATCTTCATCTTAGTGATTTCAAAATTTAGAAGGCAATTGGATAAGTGGTATTTTCTCCTAATCAAAATCATATCAACAAGCTAATTATGGAAATATAGCACTTCAAAGAAGTAGAAGAATATATTTAATGGAAAAAAGAAATTAAAAAAAAAATAAAATGTGATAAAAAGGCATGTTGAATGTGGTTTACTTAAAATATCAACCAATGTAATATTTTGCTATTTTTATGGTGGTGGCCCCTAGTAGAATCCACATATAACATATTCAAAAAAAAAAAAACATATAGTAAACTATGATATGTTTTATAAGTTTATGTATTCAAATTAAAACAATAAAGCTAGAGGATTTTGTCCATGTTGACCTAGGTTGCATTGTCTATTGTTATTATAAGTGATTTTTTATTTTTGACTTGAGCTACATAATTTTTTAATCTTTTCTCTCTACATGATGATGGAAAAATAATCATAAATAATTATTGAACTTTAATTATACTCAATTCTCCAATTTTGTAAGAACAGCTATATAATTTAAGATATTTATTTATTTTAGCTAAAAAATAATATATTAAGAGAGTCAAAAATATATTACAAGATTAATAAACTCTAGTCTTATGGATGCTAACCAAGATGAATTCCAATAAAAACTAGAAATTCAAACTATTTCGCCTACCCAACAAACCAACCATCTTACCAATGGAGTAATTGACTAAAGAGACAAGACCCTCTAACAACCTCTATCAAGGTTAGAATTGAAGAACTACACTAAAATAGAGAAGAACAATCTACCCTAAGACTTCCAAAAGAATTTGATAAAACTTCACAGCCATAGGGAGTATCTAAAAAGTCATAGGGGATTAAGGATCATCAGGTCTTCAGTAATCAAATGTTGCTCTTCCAAGAAGATTGGGATCAAGCCATGAATAAAGCCTTACATTGCTTATCAAGTTAGCCATAGCTTCTAGCATTGTTATCATGAGACTTAACAAATAGAATATTGATCCTAGTTTGGTCTGGCCACCACCTTGAAGGGAAACCATAGCAACTAATATCTCCTTTGTCTAGTGCCCAATTTGCAATAGTATCTGCCACTACGTTTTGTTCTCTAGGCACATGATTAAAAAAAACCTCTTGAAAACTAGTTGCTATTAACCTAATCTTATATATGATCCTTTAAATTCTCTAGTCTACCTTCTCAAGCCTTAAAGTTGATTTAAGGTAATTGATTAAAATTTACTAGTTTGACTCTGTTGTCACCCTTCTCCAACCTACCTTCAGTACCTCCTACAAACCGCTCAAAATATCGTTCCCTTTTGCTAAGTTATTGGATAAAATTCCTAATTTTTTTGCAAAATTAAAAATGAGTACCATACTCCAATCTTCCTCTCTCCTATACTAGCTCTTCCAGGATTTCCTTTGGATGCTTCATTCGTATTGATTTTTCCAAAAATTCATGGGGGAGGCTACTATTGGTTTGTTCTATCCATAATTTGATTGGTCACTTTATTCCTTCTCTGTTGAGTAAATTCATGGCTAATATTTAACCAGGACATCATTTGTTCCCATCATTGATTTGAATTGTATTGATGATATAATAAATGTTAGACAATCTCTATCACATTTTCTATGATCTTTAGCCAAACATAGTGGATTTCCCTACTCTCTTGTTGAGATATTAACTTATTTTCTCATTCTAAATGTTTCAATAAAGAATAGTCATTCATGTACAAACTATTTGGTTCACATACCAATCTCGGGTAGATTAATTACTTTGGCTACACATAGAAGATCAAATAGGGAATCCATAAACTCAGTGAAAGGTATAAATTATAGCTTAAGGCGATATTGTTGGTTTTTCCCTTGATTCACTTGAGTGTTGTTATTATAACTTGCAAGAGGAGGAGGTTTGGCTTGATTATTTACCTTCTGATGCAACATTGATTGCATAGGCCCAGGAATGCTAATGGTAACTTGATTAACTGCTATTGAATTTGGTTGTGTCGGATTGCCCTTTGTGTTCTTATTCCACTCCTTTTTGTGAGGTTTTGCAATCTCTTCCTCTTGAATTTTAATTTCTTTGATTTTATTCTATAGTTTGATATTGTTGAAGTTGTAGCAATAATGAAATTGGCTTTAAATAACTCTTGAAAAACATGTGAGTCAACTTAGTCATTTGTAGAAGGTATGGTAGTTTAGCGAGAAGCATTAACCACCTATTACCATAATTCATGATTGAATCATTTTCATATTTCTTCAACCCTATGAGGTCTATTAAAGTTACCTTTTGCTTAGTTTTAAAGGTGAAACATTCCAAGAATGCATTCATAAATTGCTCAAAGATATGGACGATGTGCCTTGGGAGTTGATCGTACCATTCTACACCTAGGCCAGAGAGGGTAATCAAAAATATTCTCAAGAGTAAGGTATCATTATCCTGGATACTAAAGTATTGACTCATAAACCTAGTCACATGCTTCTATGCATCTTCCTCTCCTTCTAATCTATTCAACTTTAGAATTTTGAAATGCTTTGGGTATGCAGGGGAAGGTATAGATGGGTGAAGTGGTTGACTATGAAGTTGGCACAAAGTGGGCTTTTGAATCTTGGACCCAGAGGTCTTGTTTTCTATTATTTCCATGACCTCAGGTAATGCTTTATACGCATCAGAGGATTTGATCTCCTCTTATTTTATTTGGTCCCATGGGAGAAGTTGAGGAATATCAAGCATATGGCATGGTGGCTAATTATCATCAACCAGACCTCCATAAGGTGCTTCTAGGTATTCCTCTTCTGGTTCCAAATCATTATAGGCTCCGTAAGGTGTTTCCTGAATTGTCCTACAAGAAGGAATAAATGCCTACAGAAGGTAATCTATGTTTGGTCATGGATTTAAGTCCCAATTAGGCCTAGGAGGTCCAGGAGGTAACATTTGATTAGGCCTAGGAAGCCTATTTTTATTAAAACTAGGTTACATCTGAAGGACTCCATGTCTATAAGTACTTGGGGTAGGGACCCTATTACATAAGGTATCTTGAATTTGTTGTTCAATTCTCTTCCTTTCTAACTGATTTTAGCAATCCAAGAATTATTTATATAGCTAAAGCTGATTAAATTGAGCTTGG
Source organism: Wollemia nobilis (assembly GCA_028583015.1). Taxonomy (NCBI): domain Eukaryota; kingdom Viridiplantae; phylum Streptophyta; class Pinopsida; order Araucariales; family Araucariaceae; genus Wollemia; species Wollemia nobilis. The sequence continues at coordinate 619,555 of JAQPPZ010003950.1, forward strand.
TGGTCAACATATCTTTTAACAACTTGGTTTATCTACTCAGTTATATGAGGTCTATTAGCCCTAGCACTATTTCCATGATGCCTATCTTGTTTAGGAGGATCTAAAAGATCGAGATTCCCTCGATTGAGACAGGTCACCTTTACTTGGGGCTCACTCCTAAATAGATGTTCCTTATACTCAGTTGGTGCAGAAGCACATCGTGTTTTCATGGAATAATTAAACTAAGGATAATCAAGACTTTCCTTGTGCCTTCCTTCATCAATGAGGAAGGGAAGGGTGGAATTTGCTCACCCATGGTGATGAGTATCATACTCATATTGGTCCTTTTGCTGTTGAGACCTATGAGGGTGATTTAAGGGTGTATTTTGATCATTTGGCCCTGTCCATGGTGTGTAATATTGATCCTTCTCATGGGTGGACCAAGTAGACCGAGGAGGCACACGAATACATGGTATTGCTCTATTTGTATGTGCCTCAATGCGTAGTTACCATTCTTGAAATAAGGCATGTGAAGTATCTATATTTGAAAAGTAAGTTCTCTGATTAGGACCAAAAATTGTAGGGATGTCCCGCATAGGGGTCCCTTGTAGGCTAGGTTCTTGATTTGACATTTTAGGACGTGGGTGAGTAGGAGGCCGACAAGGAGGTATAATCATATCCTTAGGGTCAAATGAGAGATGATCTACATCTCCTTGCCTGCTCTCCACAACATCAACACTTTAATGGGTTTGGATGTGGGTGCATACCCTAGCTATTGTGTTTCAAACCCTACGTGATTATCCTCTTTACAAATTTTAATGATTCAACACATAAAAATATAAACATACAATAATACAAGTGTTTATATCCTTTAAATATTTATGTGTCCCTAAAACTGTTTGGTGTGTTTTTGATTTGTTATTTTACAAAGATATATTTTTTCACATGTTTGAATATTGTTGATGTAATTCTCAATTTGTGTAAGGGATTTCACATGTATACTCACAGCTTGAAAAAAAGTAATGAAATTCTCATCATGTAAACCAACCAAAGTATGGATATGAAGCCCATACCTAATCCGGGAGCATAGGTCTTACCAGTCCTCACCCATATTGATCGTGGGTAGGGATACACCCTCTGAAGATGAATGCATGCTATTTTCCATGGCTAAGACAGTTCTTGTAGCTGATTTTGGCCAAAAATAGGATTTGCATAATGTGAGCCAATGGATGGAGATGAAACCCACCATCGTTGGTATCTATTAGTGGTTGAGGATGAAATTCCAACTGAAAGCACGAGATTCCGGGCAAAGGAAACACTAATTGCGATGCAACCAAAATCAAATGCGCTTAAGTCCTAGAAATGTAAAATGCATGAAACGAAAGAGACGCATTAAAACGAGATACAAGCAAATGGAGAAAACACAGCCCTTTCATTAAAATTTCTTGATCTCTGTTACAAATACGCCTCCTCCATTTTCGGGGGCTAGGAGCGCTAAAAGAATTTGATTACAATCACTTAATGTTCCTCTTTCCGCGTGCCCACGATTGAAATGGACGGGCCAAGATGATGCCGCCGCTCATGTCGATGAGTTCTTCACCTCTGCTGCTCCTCCTGCGAACAAAGAAACAACCAAGATGTCAGTAGCACCTGCCGCAAATGGAAAGTGTTCGTTCTCTAAAATCATCAAAAGATGCATGTAAACATTTGTCTGAAACAGTAAGTACAGTGAGTTCAAATGGCCTGAAAACTTGACGGAAGATAGAAAATATTACCAGAAGGCCACTGCCACTGAGACAGTCGGCCAATCTGCTTCCACTGGAATTCGTCCCTGGGCGGGACGAATTCGACTGCAATTCGTCCCTGGGTGGGACGAATTCTTCGTGTTGAAGAAGCCGACCCTGCTCTGCTCCAATGTCGATTCTCGAGACCTGCAAAACACCTGCAGACAAAGGGGTTATGTAATTGGGGCCATTTTGGGATGACCCAGATGGTCGGATTCTCCCAATTTGGCCTCTACCCTCGGGAATTTGATCTCGCCACCTGCAAGTTAGTGAAACAACAAAGCGACACAAAACATACTAGAATCTGATCAAAAGTTTATGAACTTGCGAGCTATGAGTTAACCAAACATGATAACACAAAATGCAACCTGAAAAAGTAATCTAGAATGCTCTAAAACTTAGAAAGTGCGGGGGTGCCCAAGTGGGCCTCCCACCGTTGGCACTTGATTCCGGCGCCAATCCACTAGGGATGGGCCCAAAACCTCTTAGGATTGAGGGGTCGGCGAATTGGTTGGTTCTTGGATTTGGGTCAGGTTCAAGCTTCCAAAAGCCACCCAACAACCTCCCTTGCAAAAGAGATTGGTGGATGCGAGAAGGTGAACCAAAAGGGATGCAAGTGGGTCTTCAACTCGGCAGCACTTCGTTGCTTGAAATCTCCTTCAACCCTTTTTTTTGGGTGAGAAAAGTCCCACCTTTTATAGACCCATGGGGTCTCTTTTGAGAGGGAAGCATAGGTGCCATGTGTTGGTCATAGGTGCCATGTGGCAGTCATGTCTTCCCATGAGGGAGGGGAGTCCTCCATGACTTGGGCTTTCATAACTGCCCTTGTGACAGTCCTCTAACAGCCTATCTGTCCACCCACACACGCGTGCGAGGCAGGAGTCATCAACTGACTGTCCTAGGCTGCCACTTGGCGCCATTCTTCTTTTTGCCCGTTAAACTTGGAATTCGTCCCACCCAGGGACGAATTCAGAATTCGTCCCTGGGTGAGACGGATTCCAATTTGAATTCGTCCCAGGGTGGGACGAATTTGGAGTAGGTTGTCCGAAGGTGCCAAATTGCCTTCGACCTTCCAAAATTGCTTGTAAAAGTGGTTAGGACCACTTGTTTGACCTCTGAGGGCTGCCCCTGGGGGCTGTGTTTGTCAAAGCGATCAGTGTTTGCAGTCACATAATCAGATTGGTGCTGTTTTGGTGTCTACGAGATGCCCCTTTTTGGGAAGCGCTACGGGTGACACGGTGCTGAGCAAAAATAGATAACCAAAGCACTAATGATTAGGGTTTCTTGGTAACCTAACCAACTTTTGATGCCCCAAGCATGGAAAGGGCATGCATTCTTGAATCCTTGCTTCTGACGAGCTAAGGAATTTGATTTCAAGTATTAACCTATTTTGGTGAGGTGTGACTTGAACTTAGACATTGATCAGTCATGAATAGGCGAAGGGCGTTTTATCCTCAGGGGGAACCTTGTGTTCATGATTCACGAAATGCCAAGTGTTTGATTGATTTGATTGTTGCTTGTTTATTGCCCCAAGCAGGAGCGTGATTGTCTTTGTCAATGATTCTTTGAATGCATGTCGTTTTCCTTAATTGGGTGTGTGATTGTTGATTGGTGACTAAGTGTGACTACCCCCTCAAGCGACGAATCGATGAGGGAATGACCTTCGTGAGAGAAGCGACGAGTCGCTTGACCCAAGATGACTTGTGCAGGGGTGCCTTTAGAGGGTTTACCGTTAAGCGTGTGCAATTTTTCCAACATTTGGACCTATTTTTGGTGGGTGTTAACCCTTTTGGTGATGCCTGAATGGGGTGAAATCATCGAAAACCTATCTTCCCGTGGAGCGGTCCGGCTATGATAGCCTTCTTAGGGAGTAGGATAGTGACAATGTAAACCCCGACATCAATTTTTCTATGCCAAGAGGTTAAGTGCAAGAGCACTTGTGTCTGGCAATGTTTATTACTATTTTTGTTGTTTTGATTTTCTTGTGACATCGTTTGGGGATGAAATTGTCAAAAATCCGTCTTCCCATGGAGCGGTCCGGCTATGGTAGCCTTCTTAGAGAGTAGGATAGTGACAATGTAAACCCCGACATCAATTTTTCTATGCTAAGAGGTTAAGTGCAAGAGCACTTGTGTCTGGCAATGTTTATTGCTTTTTGTTTGTTTTGCATTTTTTTTTTTTTTTTTGAATGGGTTTTGACCCTTTTTTTTTTTTTTGACGTCGTAATGGGGTGAAAGTGTCAACAATCCATCTTCCCGTGGAGCGGTCCGGCTATGGTAGCCTTCTTAGGGAGTAGGATAGCGACAATGTAGACCCTGACATCAGTTTTTCTATGCAAAGAGGTTAAGTGCAAGAGCACTTGTGTGCAGCAATGTTTATTGCTTTTTGTTTTTGTGTTGCATTTATTTGTTGTTTTTGTTGTTTTGATTTTCTTTGATCTTGTGCATGATGGTTGATGAATATGGATGTATGCATGTTGATTTATTTTGATGGATGCATATGCTATGATGAATGCACATGTTTTTTTATTTATATGTGATATGCAGATATGAAATGGATGAGTGGGATTTGTGATGTTTGGCTATGGCACCATAGACTGTTTAGAACTCTGTTATTTTGTTTTTAGGCGATTGCTGTGATGCATGACTTTACATGTATACATGGTTTTTCTTTTTTTGTATTTTTTGATGGTATTGTAAGGATGAAAAGCGGCGCAGTTGGTTTAGAAATGTAGCTAAGGTTTTCTGAGACTCAGACGGTTTTAACTCACTAGCCAAGACTGTACTTTGTCTTACAAGACTTTTGAACAAGGTATGAGTCAGACTTGTTTTTAACCAAGCTATTTCACATCCCTGTGTGTGCAATTGAGTTCGTTATTGTGGTATTTATCAGGATACCGCCAGTTCCAGATGGGCTTTCAACCGAACCTGTAATCGAGGATCACCTAATTAGCTCCACTAACTCCTTTGTTGTATTCGGTTAGATTAATCTGCGGTGCTATCCAGGATACCATAAGCTAGCTCGTCCACATGCAAACATTGATCTTGTACGCAAGTTAATGTGACAGATATATCGTCATGCGAGAGGTTTACCGCCAGTTATCGATAGGCTATCAACCAAACCGATACTGAGGCTTGCCTTATGACCTTTTAGAATGCTTGAGAGTTCCGGGGATTCAAGTTCCACTCCCTTCTTTTCTTCAATTGTATTGGGATACTTGCTCGTTTGTAGTGATAAGATCACTGTTTATTTTGATTTGTTTTTCTTTTGAGCAAGGGATTGGGGATATGGAGTGATGAAAATCACTATCGTTTGTGCCCTTTGATTTTTGCACTGTAAGATGTCAAGTATTTGATTTTTGACATTTTGCAAATTTTTGATGTTTTGCAACTATTGAGAACTAGGGATTTTTAGGGAATTGGGTAGGGAGGATGCTTGTCCTTTTGCCAACTCTCAGCATTCTTGGGGTCATTCGCACAGGGGATGAGCAAGATGACCGTTTCGCTTGTGGTGACCTGGATTACTACGCAGGTTTCATCTTTCGTTCACACAACTCAGGAATTGTTTAATGTGTTCAGTTTGTGTTGGGATGTTACGTAACAAGGTGTATTTCAAGTATGACTCTACCTTCGTAAAATCTGTTTGACTTGATACATTACATGGCTAAAGAGGAAAATGATGACTGAATCACTGAAACTCTTGGTACATTTACAGACCACTGACTGTAGTGCGGTAAAAGTTATGCATGGTGTTTTTGTTGTTTTTGTAAAATGGAACAATGCGGAACAAGATGGACTAGTAGAGCAATTGCAGCCTATGGTGCCTTTGACCTATACAACCATGAATATGCAATGTGTGGATGCAATGCTTAATGTAGCTACATATTTTTGTATTTTTGATGGATTGATTTTGTGAATGTGAATATGCGGTGCTAGACGAACTCTCTATTGATGAATTTGATTATGCCTAGAAATGAGATGCAAATTTTTGTTGTTTTTGATTGTTTTTTATTTTTGACCAAGTGGTTGTGGACATCATTGGAGACTTTTGGTGACCAAGTGATTGCGATAATCCTTGGAGCTTTTTAGGTTTTGACCAAGAAATTGCGAAAATCCTTGGAGCTTTTTGGGTGACCAAGAATTTGTGATAATCCTTGGAGCTTTTTAGGTGACCAAGAGATTGCGATAATCCTTGGAGCTTTTTGGGTGACCAAGAGATTGCGATAATCCTTGGAGCTTTTTGGGTGACCAAGAGATTGCGATAATCCTTGGAGCTTTTTGGGTGACCAAGAGATTGCGATAATCCTTGGAGCTTTTTGGGTGACCAAGAGATTGCGATAATCCTTGGAGCTTTTTGGATGACCAAGTGATTGCGATAATCCTTGGAGCTTTTTGTGTGACCAAGTGATTGCGATAATCCTTGGAGCTTTTTGTTGACCAAGCGATTGCGATAATCCTTGGAGCTTTTTGGTGACCAAGTGATTGCGATAATCCTTGGAGTTTTTGGGTGACCAAGTGATTGCGATAATCCTTGGAGCTTTTTGTTTTGACCAAGTGATTGCGATAATCCTTGGAGCTTTTTGGTTGACCAAGTGATTGCGATAATCCTTGGAGCTTTTTGGGTGACCAAGTGATTGCGATAATCCTTGGAGCTTTTTGGTTGACCAAGTGATTGCGATAATCCTTGGAGCTTTTGGACAAGGATAATCTTGAGTTTTGGTGACCAAGTGATTGCGATAATCCTTGGAGTTTTTGGGTGACCAAGTGATTGCGATAATCCTTGGAGCTTTTTGGGTGACCAAGTGATTGCGATAATCCTTGGAGCTTTTTGGGTGACCAAGTGATTGCGATAATCCTTGGAGCTTTTTGGGTGACCAAGTGATTGCGATAATCCTTGGAGCTTTTTGGGTGACCAAGTGATTGCGATAATCCTTGGAGCTTTTGGGATGACCAAGTGATTGCGATAATCCTTGGAGCTTTTTGGGTGACCAAGTGATTGCGATAATCCTTGGAGCTTTTTGGGTGACCAAGTGATTGCGATAATCCTTGGAGCTTTTGGGTTGACCAAGTTTCGATAATACTTGGAGCTTTTTGGGGTGACCAAGTGATTGCGATAATCCTTGGAGCTTTTGGTTGACCAAGTGATTGCGATAATCCTTGGAGCTTTTTAAGTTATAATCCTGTTTTAATTGCGATAATCCTTGAGTTTTATATTGATAACCGGATTTGTAGTTATAATCCTTGGAGCTTTTTGGGGTGACCAAGTGATTGCGATAATCCTTGGAGCATTTTTGGTTTGAATTATGGTTCTTTAGGGGATAGAGGTACCCCCAGCTTGATGGTCTTTGCACTCCGGATCTGGCTCTAGAGGTATGGGCATGAATGGATCGGCCCTATGCACGGAGATGAGGACAGGGTCCGCCCGCGGCACTGATGTTGCTATGATGTCTCTTTGTGGAAGTTGCTCTTTGTGTGCCCAACGTGGCGGATGTAATGCTTGGTCCCACTGTGGTGAGTTAACGCGCCACTCATGCCCTAGTATTATGTTTATCTGTTGACATGCTTCCTCAAATTTTATGGGATGCCGATGTTGTCTTATGTGATTGTTGTGGGCTATCTCTGTTTCATCTTCACTTTCAACTAGTGAGTACAGCTCATCAGAATCTGGAGATTCTGAGACATGGAGGACTGCATCATCAGGTAGCCCTATGGTTAAAGGTTGATCCTCTTTGAAAGGAGCTTCATGTAAGTTGGGCCTTGGGAGCTCCAAAATCTTGGTCTCTACCGACTCTAAGTGCTCTAGCACTTTGCATGTATCGGTGGATTGGAACTCCTCCTCTTTGGTTGGTTCTTGTGGAGGAACTTGGGGCCTATGGAGGGGTGGCCTGATGGCACCCCCCATGCCTTGGTAGGGCTTTTCATCCCGCTCTTCTTCTTGCTCTGATTCCTTAGAGGCTTCTTGATGACTTTCTAAGGGTGGCCCACGAACCTGAGTGGGTTCCTGAGGAAGGCGCCCATCATTGGTTATAGGAGCGGCCTCCCGCTCATGTCTAGGAGGCGTCAGGGGTGGTGCTTCAAGAATCAAGAGTGTAGCCTCCTGATCCTATCTAGAAGGTGTTGGGGGTAGCGTTTGATGAGGTCGCGATGACCTGTCTTGCCCCCATGGGTTATGCCCCTCAAAATGTTTTGTCTTATGCGTGTGAGGGGTTGGAGTCTTCTCCGATAGTTTATAGCACAACTCATCCATTTCGCATTGCATGCGCTCTCTATCCAAGCGGTGTCGATACTCCATCTCCTGATGACTTTGTTTAAGCTGCGTAATTCGAGCTTGGCGGGCGGCATGTCTGGCGACTGTCGGGTCAATTTGGTCTACCCTATTTTTCTTAGGAGGTTCGAATGTTTCTCCTATGTGTTTGCCTCGATCTTGATGATCTAAAATTTCAATGGGTCGCTTCCCTCTATCGAGGTAGGCGGCATGTACTTGAGGCTCTGGTCTTGATGGATGACTATTATATCTAGCAGGTGTGGAAACACAAGGCTCCCGCACTGTTTGTTGTCCTCGAGGAATGCGATGGCTTTCCTCGTACTCCCTTTCATGTTGGCTCTCCTGCATAGTGTGTTGGAACAACTCATCCTTCTGGCACTGAAGGTGCTCTTTATTTAGAAGATACCATTTCTCTGACTGTTGTCGTTCTAGCTCAAGTTGCGTGCGTCGCATCCGACATGCGATGTGCTCGACAGATTCTAAGATAGTTGGTCTTGTCGCCTCATGTCTAGAAGGCCTAGATGCCTCTTTTAGATATTTTCGATCGTAGTGATCCAATATCTCTATAGGTGACCTCCCTTTGTTGGGGGTAGCGGCATTCCCTCGGGGCTTTGGCCTCAGTGAGTGGTCCTGATAGATAGCAGGTGCGGAGGCATGTTGCTCCCGCGATGTGTATTGTTTTTGAGGAAGGTAAGGGTTTTCCTCATGCTCTCTTTCATAAGTGAGAAAGGGATGGATGGAGCTAGCTCGCCCTACCTGAAGAGCCTTGTGCTCTGGATTTGTCCTTGTAGTCCTGACAACTAGAGGGGGTGAAGGAGGGATAATGTAATCATGTGGTTCCTCCTGTCGAACCCTATGTTGACCTAGCGCTTCATCGCGCGATGACCGCTCATAGCGAGCATCTAAGGGAGCTCTCCTATGACTGTACCCCTCATGGAAGGGTGTGTGTTGAATGTTATGCTGAATAGGAGTGCTCCTCGAAGAGGTGTCCCTGTAGTCCCTTTCCTTTAAGGTGTGGAGGGGACTGCCTTGTGTGTTAGGTCACCAAGGTGGTATGACCAAATCCTTGGGATTGTAACGGAGATGACTCATTCCTCCTTGGATATTCCCCACAGCCTCCGCCCGTGATTGGGCTTGGCTATGGGTGAGCACCATGACGATGTCTCTCTAAAAATCCTAAAAATTGAAATGAGTCAGATGGGGCCCAAAATTGGCGTGTGCATCCCTCTTATAGTAGATAAGACAAAAATGAAGTTTCAAGTCCTAGCTCTGAATACATTAGGAGATATTGACATCCGAACAGCTCAAAAAGTGCAAAAAAATGCGTGCCCAATTTTAAAACCTAATTTTGGGGCACTAGATGATGGAATTTGGCCCCGAAAACTGACTTTTTTGGGCAAATAGGATTCTAGGGAATCATATTTGTTTAAAATTATCCCAACTAACTCCCTGTAAAATTTCGTGTCAATCGGAGCTACGGTTGAGAAGTTATGGCCCCGACAAGATGCACTAAAATTTAGGGAAAAATATAAGATTTCCCATATTTTGTTGGATGCTCCTGCATCACTTATGGGCACATTTGGGGTGATTTTGGGTTGACCAAAGGGTTCATGGACACCTTTGGGGCATTTTGGAGTGACCAAGCGATTACGGGAATCCTTGGAGCTTTTTGGAACAAGTGACAAAATGCGTAGATTTTTATCTTTTTGTTTATGATGATTTTTCTTTTTGTCTACACTAAGCAGAAATGAACACACACATGCGCAAACCGTGATTATCTCTTTTAAGGGTTTAAATAGTGTGTCCTAAACTGGTTTAGTGCATTTTGATGTTTTGTTTTGTTTTTGTAGGTTTTGAAGAACGTTTAAATGCATTATGACGGCTCATATAACTCCCAAAACGGTCGCCCCTTCAATATACCAACCGGGCCGATATACCAACCTCTCTATATACCCGCCCTTACGAGAGGGAGACTATAGGTACGTGAGAGCAGAAGGTACGTGGTACGTAGGCGGTACGGAAGGGGGATTGTCCTGTTAATGGCACCTACCATAGAAAACTTATCCTCGCGCGCATGGGAATCACCCCGGCGACACTCGGTCGGCTTTCGTCGGGATTTACGCCTAACAACCAGTTGACAATCGGGAAATGGATGCAAAGCTAAGCCAAGGTGGTGATGAACCCACCGTTGGTCTTGCTCAAGGGCTGGGGTCTTACGACCAGCTCCTTGGTTTAAAATTATTGCGTGAAGTGTGTGGGATTCATTTTATTTAGCGAAAATGAAACAAGCATAAATGACTTTCCTTAGGCAATGCAGGATAAAATGAAAACAGTTAAAGAAACAGAAACAGAAACAAAAATTTTAACAGAGATTATAAAAATCCCTACCTCTTCTCTGCCTGCTCCAGTTGCTTCTGAATTTCTGCTCTAAAAATCCGCGAGCGGGAATTCGTCCCTCTGGGAGACGAATTACAGAACAGAATTCGTCCCTCCCGGAGATGAATTTGAATTCGTCTCGAGGTCAGACGAATTGCGATTAAGAATTCAGTACTGATCTAGAGACGAATAGCAGTCTGCAACAAAAAAATGTACCTGTCAAGCACAAAACACAAAAATTTGATCAGTTTCTATGATTTTAAAAACAAGGGACTAGGTCCCACCGTGATCGCCACTGAAAGCACGAGATTTCGGGAAAAGGAAACACTAATTGCGATGCAACCAAAATCAAATGCGCTTAAGTCCTAGAAATGTAAAATGCATGAAACGAAAGAGACGCATTAAAACGAGATACAAGCAAATGGAGAAAACATAGCCCTTTCATTAAAATTTCTTGATCTCTGTTACAAATACGCCTCCTCCCTTTTCAGGGGCTAGGAGCGCTAAAAGAATTTGATTACAATCACTTAATGTTCCTCTTTCCGCGTGCCCACGATTGAAATGGACGGGCCAAGATGATGCCGCCGCTGATGTCGATGAGTCCTTCACCTCTGCTGCTCCTCCTGCGAACAAAGAAACAACGAAGATGTCAGTAGCACCTGCCGCAAATGGAAAGTGTTCGTTCTCTAAAATTAACAAAATATGCATGTAAACATTTGCCTGAAACAGTAAATACAGTGAGTCCAAATGGCTTGAAATCTTGACAGAAGACAGAAAATGTTACCAGAAGGCCATTGCCACTGAGACAGTCGGCCAATCTGCCTTCACTGGAATTCGTCCCTGGCGGGACGAATTCGACTGCAATTCGTCCCTGGGTGGGACGAATTCTTCGTGTTGAAGAAGCCGACGTGATCTGCTCCAATGTCGATTCTCGAGACCTGCAAAATACCTACGCAAACAAAGGGGTTATGTAATTGGGGCCATTTTGGGATGACCCAGATGGTCGGATTCTCCCAATTTGGCCTCTACCCTCGGGAATTTGATCTCGCCACCTGCAAGTTAGTGAAACAACAAAGCGACACAAAACATACTAGAATCTATCTGATCAAAAGTTATGAACTTGCAGCTATGAGTTAACCAAACATGATAACACAAAATGCAACCTGAAAAAGTAATCTAGAATGCTCTAAAACTTAGAAAGTGCGGGGGTGCCCAAGTGGGCCTCCCACCGTTGGCACTTGATTTCGGTGCCAATCCACTAGGGATGGGCCCAAAACCTCTTAGGATTGGGGGGTCGGCGAATTGGTTGGTTCAGGTGTCCATGTGTTGGATTTGGGTCAGGTTCAAGCTTCCAAAAGCCACCCAACAACCTCCCTTGCAAAAGAGATTGGTGGATGCGAGAAGGTGAACCAAAAGGGATGCAAGTGGGTCTTCAACTCGGCAGCACTTCGTTGCTTGAAATCTCCTTCAACCTCTCCTTTTTGGGTGAGAAAAGTCCCACCTTTTATAGACCCATGGGGTCTCTTTTGAGAGGGAAGCATAGGTGCCATGTGTTGGTCATAGGTGCCATGTGGCAGTCATGTCTTCCCATGAGGGAGGGGAGTCCTCCATTGACTTGGGCTTTCATAAGTGCCCTTGTGACAGTCCTCTAACGAGCCTATCTGTCCACCCACACACGCGTGCGAGGCAGGAGTCATCAAGCGATTGTCCTAGGCTGCCACTTGGCGCCATTCTTCTTTTTGCCCGTTAAACTTGGAATTCGTCCCACCCAGGGACGAATTCAGAATTCGTCCCTGGGTGAGACGGATTCCAATTTGAATTCGTCCCAGGGTGGGACGAATTTGGAGTAGGTTGTCCGAAGGTGCCAAATTGCCTTCTGACCTTCCAAAATTGCTATAAAAGTGGTTAGGACCACTGTTTGACCTCTGAGGGCTGCCCTGGGGGCTGTGTTTGTCAAAGCGATCAGTGTTTGCAGTCACATAATCGGATTGGTGCTGTTTTGGTGTCTACACCAACTCTCTAATGTTAAAATATAATGTGGTGTGTGTGGTTCCTTTTATACTTAAAGAAAGTAAAATAAGAGAGCACTCAATGATACTTCACTAAATGCTCAAAGAATGTTTCACTTTTAGAAGGATTTGCATGAACAAAAAAAATACCAAATGCTTACCCGATATGGCAACTTAACTATTAGGTAGGTCACAAACAATCAAAGCATACAAATGCATACTTAACCTGTTATTTTCCTTGTTTTTCTTCTTTTTGTTGTTTTGAAATTTATGAAAAGAAAAATACACCTTTCGATCAATAAGGAAAAGACATAAAAATCTAAATTTAAACTTTTCTAAACAGTATTAATGCAAAGTGAATGTTTGGATACTTACTTTGAAATCCCAAAATGTTTTTGTTTCTATAAATTTGAGCTGCAAGCCCACTATTTTATGGTTGTCCTAGGGTGGGACGGATGCAAATTCAGGGGCTGTCCCTAGGTGGGACAATTCATGTGGTTGTCCCTAGCTGTTCCAATTATGAAATCAAGGGTCTTTTTCAGCTAGAATGACCAAGACCTACAACTTTTCAATGAAAAAACAAAGTCAAAACTTGCAAAAATTAAATGGGACAGGGGTCCGAACATGATCACCATTTTAGAGGAGAAAACACGATGCACCTAGCAAAGGGAAATTAAATGCATCTATTGTTCTATTTAAGCATTCAAAAGTGACATTAAAGTAAGCATAAATGAAAAATAAGTGAAATAAATGAGGGTTCTCTTTATATTAATTTATTTATCAAATAAATAGTTTTAAAATGTCCCCTTGAGGGATCTTAATTGATACAATCCATTACAATATCCAAAGGATCTAATCCTTTCATAAACTCAAGGTATGCTTTTAGTGTCTTCATCACACTCACGATTTGAAAAGTGAGATTTTGCTACTGCTACGATGATCTATCCATGTTCAAACTTGTAGCTCCTTCCTCGTGCACTGAAATACCTGGATCTACACACAAGAAACTGAAATTGATTAATAGCATGTGTGGATTAAGATGAAATCATAAATATGCATGCAACATTGAATACAAAAGGTGCAATAGACGGTGTAAAAATATTCTAAATTGTACCAAAACTTAGTATGATGTATATTATCTACTTTAGGAATGATTTATTTATAAATTAAAATAAAATTGTAAGCAAAATCCGTGGCCATCCCTGGATGTTCCAATTGGGACTGTCATCATGAAAACTCTAATTGAAGGTCCAAAACTACTCCAAATTTTACCAAATTTTAGTATGATATGTATAAACTACTTTATAAATGATATACACTAAAATTAAACCAAAATTGTATGTCAATTCATGTCCATATATATATGTTACAATTGGCACTGTTAACCATCCCAGGTGGGGATGGCCACCAAACCTGGTGGTTTTTACCACCAATTCCTCTGGAATATGGTTCAAACTACTCCTAGGGGTGTTGTCATCAAATTTGGTAATCTAAATCATATAAATAGATAGGTTGTGGAATGGATTTTTGTATTTGAGGATGTCTTGGAAACTCCTTCCATTGATGAAGATTCCAAGGGCAAATAAACAAGTAAAATAGGAGAGTGAATCTCAGTAGCACTTAGTGACAAATTATTGCAAAGACCTCTCCCTAAAATTGGGTGGAATTATTCCAATTTATATCCCAAGAGGACCATAAGGTAAAATGGGCAATTTGAGGCATGCAAAGCAGGCACTACCACTTGTCAAAATCCTTGCCATGCGTTGGGTGGAAGAGGCCTTGAATTTGGGCCTCCAATTTATAAGTTGTGATGGCTTTGACAGGCTGTCAATATGTCATAAGTCATTGGGTGGTATAAATGGTAGAATTTGATTGTCATTTTGTAGACACCAAAATAGCACCAATCTGATTATGTGACTGCAAACACTGATCGCTTTGACACACACAGCCCCCAGGGCAGCCCTCAGAGGTTAAACAGTGGTCCTAACCACTTTTGTAGCAATTTTGTAAGGTCAAAAGGCAGTTTGGTATATTCAGGCACTTTGCTCAGTATTCATCCCTCCCAGGGACGAATTCAAATTGGGATCTGTCCCACCCAAGGACGAATTTAGAATTTATCTTGGGTCGGGACGAATTCCAGGTTCAACGAGCAAAAAGAAGAATGGCACCAAGTGGCATTCGAGGATAGTCAATTATTGCCTCCTGCCTTGCATGTGCGTGTAGGTGGGCAGAGTAGGCATTAGAGGACTGTCACAAGGGCAGTCATGGAAGCCCAAGTCAGGGGGTAGTCTCCTCCCTCTGGAGGAGGCATGGCCACCACATGGCACCCCCGCATGCCCCTCCAAAGAGACCCCTTGGGTCTATAAAATGGTGGACTTTCCCACCCAAAAGAATACAGGTTGGAGGCATTTTCAAGCAACAAAGTGCTGCCAAATTGAACACCACATTGCACCTTTTCTTTGATTCACCTCTTCCACATCCTTGATCTCTTTTGCAAGAGAGGTTATTGGGTGGATTTTGGAAGTGTGGATCCAGACCTAAACTCGACATTTGACCACATTGATCTACCAATTTGTCGACAACCCATTGAAAGCATGAGATTTCGGAATGAAAAACAGTATTAAAGATGCAATAAAAACAGAACCAAATTGATGCATAAAATAACACGGATAGAATTATATTAAAAATAGGAGCACAACCCTTCTTATTAATGTAATTCCGCTCGGTTACAATATGTCTCTTCACTGTTACGTATTTTTAAATACACCAGATGAATAGTGATCTCTCTTCCCGCATGCCCACATGAAAAATAGGCAGGCCAGTGTTGCTGCCGCTTATATTAATTTGTCCTTGCTTGCTGCTGTATTTCCTACGGTTAGAGAAACAACAAAACCATTTAGTAATACCTGTTGTTAAAACAAAGCATTCGGTCTTAAAAATACAGAACAACAGATTAAAGAAATCAGAATACTTTGAAACCTGCGTATTAGTGAGAATGAAATAACAGCACAACCCGCATGTAAATATGCATTCAATCTTAAAAACACATAAAACACACATGGATGATTAGAGCAAAACACGTAACTAAAAATACACTAGGATTTGTCGGCGAATGGGTGGATCATGGATCCAGACTCATGTTCTTCATATCATGTACGTAGAAGAAATGAATCGAAAGGTGCAGTCGGGTATCGAGTTCAACAGCACTTCGTTGCGTTTCTAATAATGCTTATGTCCGTCTTTACATTGTATCGAGCCGGTTTTTTATAGAGGGTTCGGCCTCTGAGAGCATTAATGTTAAAACCCTAAATCCGCAAGGGCCGCTTAGATTTGATCCTTATCGGGCCATTATGAGACATGGCTCGCACTGACAGATCGCAGTTATGAGGCGTGGCCTCGGATCGGATATTTTGAAACCGCTTGTTATTCCATTAAAGCTCGTCGTAAATTGCTTTGAATGCTCTCTTTGGATATTTGCTTTTTAAAATCATTTTTAATGTTTGCTTTAACTCTGCCTTTAACTGATGATGTGTCGGCTTTTGAGTGGTTGCATGCTTTTATATGTTTACGTGTCGCGAGCACGAAGGTAGGAGTCTGTCGCGATATCGCGACGTCGCGATATCACGACACTAAGGAAAAGGCTGGGTGCATGGTGGGCATTGTCACGATATCGCGCGGTCGCGATATCGCGATGGTCACGATATCGCGACCGCGCGATATCGCGACGGTCGCGATATCGCGACCGCGCGATATCGCGACGGTCGCGATATCGCGACGTCGTGAAATCGTGACGTCACGATTTCGCGACGTCCAAGGCTGGGCTCCCCTTTTGTTAAGGCTTGTTTGCTTTCAGATACTTTGCTTTTGATTCAAAGGTTTCAAAGTTTTTGTTAAGGCTCTGTTAAGGCTTTGTTTTGAAGATGACTAACATTGCTTTGATTCTTTTCTGACCCTCCGAACTGCTGTGCAAGTGGTCAAGACCATTGTTTGACCTCTAAAGGCTGCCCTGAAAGCTGTGTATGTGCATGCGATCAGTGTTTGTAGTCACTTAATCGAATGGTGCTATTTTGGTGTCTACAAATGCCCCTTTTTGGGAAGCACTGCGGGTGACACAGTGCTGAGCAAAAATATACGACCAAAGCACTAATGATTAGGGTTTCTTGGTAATCTAACCAACTTTTAATGCCCCAAGTATGGAAAGGGCATGCATTCTTGAATCCTTGCTTCTGACGAGCTAAGGAATTTGATTTCAAGTGTTAACCTATTTTGGTGAGGTGTGACTTGAGCTTGGACATTGATCAGTCATGATTAGGCAAAGGGCGCAACCTTTTATCCACAGGGGAAACCTTGTGTTCATGCTTCGGGAATGCCAAGTATTTGATCAACTTAATGATTGCTTGTTTACTGCCCCAAGCAGGAGCGTGATTATCTTTTTCAATGATTCTTTGAATGCATGTCATTGCCTTGATTGGGTGTGTGCTTGTTGATTGGTGACTAAGTGTGACTACCCCCTCAAGCGACGAATTGATGAGGGAATGACCTTCGTGAGAAAAGCAACGAATCGCTTGACCCAAGATGACTTAGGTTAGGGTGCCTTTAGATGTTTTTCCATTTGAGCACGTGCAATTTCCCGACATTTGGACCTATTTTTGGTGGGTGTTAACCCTTTTGGTGATGCCATAATGGGGTGAAATCATCAAAAACCCGCCTTCCTGTGGAGCGGTCCAGCTATGATAGCCTTCTTAGGGAAGTAGGAGAATGAGAATTTGAGCCCCGACATAAATTTTCTATGCCAAGAGGTTGAGTGCAAGAGCACTCGTGTCCGGCAATGCTTGCTGCTTATGTTTTTTGTGTTGCATTTTTGTGATGTTTTTGTTGTTTTGATTTTCTTTCTTTGCGTATATGTCATGATTTTATGCGCAATGATTGATGTTGATGGGTGCATGCTACTTGATATGGATGGATGCATATGGTATGATAATTACCAGTGTTGTATGTTGATTTATTTTGATGGATGCATGATGAATGCAAATGCATGTGATATGCAGAAATGAAATGGATGTATGGACTCGATGATATTTGGTTATGGCACCATAGACTGTTTAGAACTCCATTATTTGGCTTTTTACACATGTGGTGTTTTTTTTTTTTTGGGTGGTATTGTAAGGATGAAAAGTAGTGTAATTGGTTTAAAAATGTAGCTAAGGTTTTCTGAGACTCAGACAGTTTTAACTCACTAGCCATGACTGTACTTTATCTTACAAGACTTTTGAACAAGGTATGAATCGGACTTGTTTTTAACCAGGTTATTTCACATACCTGTGTGTGTAATTGAGTTCATTTATGTGGTATTTGTCAGGATACCGCCAGTGCCAGATGGGATTTCAATCGAACCTGTACTGAGGATCACCTAATTAGCTCCACTAACTCCTTTGTTGTATGTAGTTAGATTAATCTGCGGTGTTCTCCAGGATACCATAAGCTAGCTCATCCACATGCAAACATTGATATGTACACAAGTTAATGTGACAGATATATCATCATGCGAGAAGTTTACCGCCAGTGACCGATAGGCTATAAACCAAACCGGTACTGAGGCTTGCCTCATGACCTGTCAGAATGCTGAGAGTTCCAAGGATTCAAGGTCAACTCCCTTCTTTTCTTCAATTGTATTGGGATACTTGCTCGTTATAGTGATAATAATCACTATTTATTTTGATTTATTTTTCTTTTCTCTTGAGCAAGGGATTTGGATATGGAGTGACGATAATCACTATTCTTTGTGCTTTTTGAGATGTGCACTGTAGGGTGTCAAATTTTGAAGTTTTGACATTTTGCAAATTTTTGACGTTTTGCAACTTTGGGATTCTTAAGGAATTGGGTAGGGAGGATGCTTGTCCTTTTGCCAACTCTCAGCATTCTTGGGGTCATTCGCATAGGGGGATGAGCAAGATAACCGTTTCGCTTATGGTAACCTGGATTACTGTGCAGGTTTCATCCTTCGTTCACACAACTCGGGAATTTTTATGTGTTTTAATTTGTGTTGGGATGTTACGTAACAAGGTGTATTGCAAGTGTAACTCTACCTTCGTAAAATCTGTTTGACTTGATACATTTCATTGCTAAAGAGCAAAATGATGACTGAATCACGAAAAACTCTTGATACATTAAAAGACCACTGACTCTAGTGTGGTAAAATGAATGGTGTTTTTGCTATTTTTGTAAGATGGAACAGTGTGGAACGAGATGGACTAGCAGAGCAATTACAGCCTATGGTGCCTTTGACCTATACGACCACAAATATGCAATGTATGGGTGCAATGCTTAATGCAGCTACATATTTTTGTATTTTTGATGGATTGATTTTGGTGAATATGAAGATGAATTGCGAGAACTCTCTATTGATGAATTTGAATATGCCTAGAAATGAGATGCAAATTTTTGTTGTTTTTGATGATTTTTGATGTTTTTGAATTTTCTTGATTGTTGACCAAGTGAGTGTGGAAATCCTTGGAGCGTTTTTGGATTGACCAAGTGATTGCAAGAATCCTTGGAGCCTTTGGGATTGACCAAGCGATTGCAAGAATCCTTGGAGCCTTTGTGGGATTTGACCCAGTGATTGTGATAATCCTTGGAGCATTTTGGGGGATTGACCAAGCGATTGCAAGAATCCTTGGAGCATTTGGGTTTGACCAAGCAATTGCAAGAATCCTTGGAGCATTTGGGTTTGACCAAGCGATTGCAAGAATCCTTGGAGCCTTTGTGGGATTTGACCAAGCGATTGCAAGAATCCTTGGAGCCTTTGTGGGATTGACCAAGCGATTGTGATAATCCTTGGAGCATTTGGGATTGACCATGCGATTGCAAGAATCCTTGGAGCCTTTGGGATTGACCAAGCGATTGCAAGAATCTTTGGAGATTTTTGAGATTGACCAAGCGATTGCAAGAATCCTTGGAGCCTTTGGGATTGACCAAGCGATTGCAAGAATCCTTGGAACTTTTTGAGATTGACCAAGCGATTGTGGAAATACTTGGAGCATTTTTGGGATTGACCAAGAGATTGCGATAATCCTTGGAGCTTTTTGGTTTGACCAAAGGGTTTATGGACACCTTTGGAGCATTTGGTGTAATCCACTTGCTCTTCAGGGAATAGAGGTACCCCCAGCTTGACAATCTTTGTGCACCGGATCTGGCTCTGTAGGAATTGGCATGAATGGATCGACCTTATGCATGGATAGGAGGACAGGGTCTGCCTTCGACACTGATGGTGCTATGATATCTCTAGGTGGAAGTTGCTCGTCAAGGAGTGGGATGGACATGTGATGCCGGTGGGCTGGGTCTATATGCCACTCATGCCCTAGTATTATGTTTATTTGCTGACATGCTTCATAGATATTTATGGGATGTCGATGTTGTCGTATGTGATTGCTTTGAGCTATCTCTGTTTCATCCTCACCTTCGAACAATGTGTATAGTTCATCAGAATTTGGAGATTCTGAGACATGGAGGACTGCATCATCAGGTAGACCTACGGTTAAAGGTTGATCCTCTTCGAAAGGAGCCTCATGTAAGTTGGGCATTGGGAGCTCCAAAATCTTGGTCTCTAGTGACTCTAAGTGCTCCAATGTTTTGCATGTATCAGGGGATTTGAGCTCCTCCTCTTTGGTTGGTTCTTGTTGAGGGAATTGATGCCTATGAATGGGTGGCTCGATGGCACCCCCCATGCCTTGACAGGGCATTTCATCCCTCTCTTCTTCTTGCTTTGATTCCTCAGAGGCTTCTTGATGAATTTCTAAGGGTGGCCCATGAACCTGAGTGGGTTCTCGAGGAAGGGGCCCATCATTGGTTATAAGATTAACCCCCGCTCATGTCTGGGAGGCATCGGGGGCGATGCTTGATAAGGTCGCGGAGACTCGTCTCGACGCAACTTATCCGCTTTGCGCTGCATGTATAAGTATTCTAACTCCTGACGACCTTGCTCAAGCCGCATGGTTCGAGCTTGGCGGGCGGATTTTCTGGCGACTGTCGAGTCAATTTGGTCTACCCTATTTTTCTCAGGAGGTTTGGATTTGTGCCTCTCATAATGTTTTGTCTTATGTGTGTGAGGGGTTGGAGTCCTTTCCTGCATAGTGTGTTGGAACAACTCATCCTTCTAGCGCTGAAGGCGCTCTTCGTTAATATGGTATAGTTTCTCTAATGGTAGTCGGTCGAGCTCAAGTTGCATGAGTTGCACCCGACGTGCGAAATGCTTGACAGGCTCTAAGATAGTTGGTCTTGTCACCTCATGTGTAGAAGGCCTAGATGCCTCTCTGACATATCTATCTTGGTCGTAGTGATCCAAGATCTCTAGAGGCCATCTCTCTCTAATGGGGGTAGCGGCATTTATCTGAGGCACTGGCCTCAGAGTGTGACCATGATATCTAGCAGGTGCGGAGGCGTATTGCTCCCGCGATGTGTATTGTTTTTGAGGAAGGTAGGAATCTTCCTCATGCTCTCTTTCATAAGCGAACACGATTTGGCGGATGAAATTGGCTTGGCCTGCCTGAGGAGCTTTGTGCTTTGGATTTGTCATCGTAGTCCTGAAAACTGGAGGGGTTGAGGGAGGGATAGTGTAACCATGTGGTTCCCCCCATCGAACCCTAGGTTGACTCAGCGCTTCATCGCGCGATGACCGCTCGTAACGAGCATCTAAGGTAGCTCTCCTATGGATGTACCCCTCATGGGAGGATGTGTGTTGAGTGCTATGCTGAACAGGAGTGCTCCTAGAAGGGGTACCCCCATAGTCCTTATCTGTTAAGGTGTGGAGGGGATCGCCTTGTGTGTCAGGCCGCCAAGGTGGTATGACCAAATCCTTGGGGTTAAAGGGAAGGCGACTAGCGCCCTCTCTTTGTGCACCTTCTACAGCGTCCGCCCTTGATTGGGCTTGGCTACGGGTGTACACCATTGTGTTTCTTCTCTACTATCTAAGCATATTTTATCTCGTTTATGATGATTTGTCTTTTTGTTTACACTAAGCAGAAATGAACACACACATACACAAAACCGTGATTATCTCTTTTACGGATTAAATAGTGTGTCCTAGACTGGTTTAGTGCATTTTGGTGTTTCGTTTTGTTTTTGCAATTTTGGAAGAACGTTTAAATGCATAATGTTGGCTCATATGACTCCCATAAATGGTCGCCCCTTCAATATACCATTGTCGGACCGATATACCAACCTCTCTATATACCCGCCCTTATGTGAGGGAGACTATAGGTACATGAGAGCAGATGGTACGTGGAACATAGACGGTACGGAAGGGGAATCGTTCTGTTTATGACACCTACCATAGAAGACTTATCCTCGCGTGCATGGGAATCACCCCAGCAACACTTGGTCAGCTTTCATCAGGATTTACGTCTAGCAACAGTCGCGATCGAGGTAATGGATGCAATATCTCAAGCCAAAGTGATGATGGAATCCACCTTTGGTCTTGCTCAAGGGTTGGGGTTTTACGACCAACGCCTTGGTTTAAAATACCACGTGGTGTGTGAGGTTCATTTTACTTTGCAAAATTGAAATAGGCAACTGAAAAAGAAAGCTTTCTCTATGCCAGACAGACACTACAAACCGACAAACAACAAGTAGGAATTTTGAAAAGAAATTTTCTACCTTTCTTTAACAAAATTTTTTAATTATTAAATGAATAATTACGCAGATAACTACATAATTAAATAAAGCAAGAAAAATCTTTTAAGAAAAATTTCTCTACCTTATTTTAATAATTAAAAATATTTAATTATTAAATGAATAATTACACAGATAGCCACATAATTAAATAAAGCAAAAAAAATTCTTTCATGTAGAGGAGTTGGAGAGTAAATGAGTAGTTAAAACTCTTCAGTTGAAATGGAGAGGCCAGGTTCAAATCTCTCCCCTCACATGTTGCGGATATGCTATGTAACACGACCACATAATAAATATTTACCCCTCTAACCAAACAAAAAAACCCAGTTTCGAGGGAAGAAAGTAGAGAGGGGAGGGCTCTGGTCCCTCCCTTGCTCCCCCTCCCATGGCTCCTGGTTCCTGCCCAGTCCTTGGCTCAACCCAGGTCATCCCTCCCGGGGAGTGGTTGTTTGCAGATGATCTCCTGGGGGGAGATCCTTCTCCACTATCTGTGCCCCTCCCGGTCGGCTAGGGTTTCCTTGGTTGTTTTTTCGGACTGGTGCTTCTCAGGGATCCCTGTTTGGTTGGGGATCCCTTCCCTTTTTCCCTCAGGCTTCCCCTTGGGGTTTTTTGTAGGTTATTCGCGTGGATCTGGTCCCCTGCATTTCTCGGTGCGATGGAGGTGACGGTTTAGGGTTTGGACAGCTTCCCCCTTTTTCTTGTGAATCCTCGGTGGGCTCTGTGCTTGGACGGGATTCTTGGTCTCTGCTTGCTGGGATCCTCTTATGTTTTCTCGGGGCGGGTTCCTTGTGGTGCAACTCTCTGGTCACTTCCTGATGGGCTGGATCCTCTCTGTGCTGGCTGTCGGCTTCCTGCAGGATGGCTCTCGCTGAACGAAATATTTTCCCGGTGGGCGGGATGGTTTCTCCACAAGGCGGGATCCGCCAAATCCACCAGTTTTCCCACGAGGCGGGATCCTTTCTTTTCTCCTGGTTTCCCGGATGGCGGGATTTCCTTGTTGCTTCCCGCTAGGCGGGACTGTTTGTGGTGGTTTTGACTGCTTCCCGCGAGGCGGGATTTTATTGTAACGATTTTTCTTTGCTCCCTGCTGGGCAAGATCTTCTCGATGGTGGTTTTTGGCTACTCCCCGTGGCGGGATCTCCAAAACTACTTTCTTTCTTATTTGTTTGTTTCCCGCTGAGAGGGATTGTTTCATGCTTACTGTTACCGCTGGGCGGGATTTCTGTTTTGATGTTCAGTTTCAAGGGATTGATGCCCTAGGCCCATTGCTTATGTAATCAGGTTTTTTTAGGGGTTACGATTTCTGTAATAGGCTTATACATAAAGCCAGGAGGCATGATGCAAGGCTGATTTTGTACATAAGGTTTTGGGATCCTCTATAAAAACCCTTTTTTAATCTACTATAATAATTACCAAAAAAAAAATAAAGCAAAAAAAAAATTTAAGAAAAATTTCTCTACCTTACTGTAATAATTAAAAGAAATTAAAATGACAGTAAATGAAATAACCCGAAACTTCGCAACAGAAAATGATATGGACGGCTAGAATCATTACCTCCTTTCTGCCCGAAATTGTTGTTTCTGACCTCCGGCTAAAAAGAAGTACCTGTTAAGCACAAGACACAACAAGTTTAATTAAATTCTGTGATTTTAAAAATCTGGGAACGGTCCCACCGTGATCGCCACTAAAAGCATGAGATTTCGAAATGAAAAACAATATTAAAGATGCAATAAAAATAGAACCAAATTGATGCATAAAATAACACGGATAGAATTATATTAAAAACAGGAGCACAACCCTTCTTATTAATGTAATTTCGCTTGGTTACAATATGTCTCTTCACTGTTATGTATTTTTAAATACACCAGATGAATAGTGATCTCTCTTCCCGCATGCCCACATGCAAAATAGGCAGGCCAGTGTTGCTGCCGCTTATATTAATTTGTCCTTTCTTGCTGTTGTATTTCTTGCGGTTAGAGAAACAACAAAACCATTTAGTAATACCTGTTGTTAAAACAAAGCATTCGGTCTTAAAAATACAGAACAACAGATTAAAGAAATCAGAATACTTTGAAACCTGCGTATTAGTGAGAATGAAATAATAGCACAACCCGCATGTAAATATGCATTCAATCTTAAAAACACATAAAACACGCATGGATGATTAGAGCAAAACACATAACTAAAAATACACTAGGCTTT
The DNA here is from genome assembly GCA_028583015.1 of Wollemia nobilis. Lineage (NCBI taxonomy): Eukaryota > Viridiplantae > Streptophyta > Pinopsida > Araucariales > Araucariaceae > Wollemia > Wollemia nobilis. The sequence goes on from JAQPPZ010003950.1 coordinate 643,835, forward strand.
GTCAACGAATGGGTGGATCATGGATCCAGACTCATGTTCTTCATATCATGTACGTAGAAGAAATGAATCGAAAGGTGCAGTCGGGTATCGAGTTCAACAGCACTTCGTTGCGTTTCTAATAATGCTTTTGTCCGTCTTTACATTGTATCGAGCCGTTTTTTTATAGAGGGTTCGGCCTCTGAGAGCATTAATGTTAAAACCCTAAATCCGCAAGGGCCGCTTAGATTTGATCCTTATCGGGCCATTATGAGACATGGCTCGCACTGACAGATCGCAGTTATGAGGCGTGGCCTCGAATTGGATATTTTGAAACCGCTTATTATTCCATTAAAGCTCGTCGTAAATTGCTTTGAATGCTCTCTTTGGATATTTGCTTTTTAAAATCATTTTTAATGTTTGCTTTAACTCTGCCTTTAACTGATGACGTGTCGGCTTTTGAGTGGTTGCATGCTTTTATATGTTTACGTGTCTGGCAGGCGCGAAGGCAGGGGTCTGTCGCGATATCGTGACACTAAGGAAAAGGTTGGGTGCATGGTGGGCGCTATCGCGATATCGCGACCGTGCGATATCGCGATGCGTGATTTCGCGATGTCCAAGGCTGGGCTCCCCTTTTGTTAAGGCTTGTTTGCTTTTAGATACTTTGCTTTTGATTCAAAGGTTTCAAAGTTTTTGTTAAGGCTCTGTTAAGGATTTGTTTTGAAGATGACTAACATTGCTTTGATTCTTTTCTAACCCTTCGAACTGCTGTGCAAGTGGTCAAGACCACTGTTTGACCTATAAAGGCTGCCCTGAAAGTTGTGTATGTGCATGCGATCAGTGTTTGTAGTCACTTAATCGAATGGTGCTGTTTTGGTGTCTACACCCATCATAAGAGATTTTGGGCCCATCCCAAGTGTATTGGTGCCGAAATCAAGTTCTAACGATGGGCGGCCCGCTTGGGTGACCTGCACTTTCTAAGTTTTATTTTAGTTTGTTCTTTTATCATTTTCTTATCTTCCATTGCATTTTATGCTGTCTAGATAGTTTATAACTTCGATTTCATAATGTTTTGATTAGATCTCATCATGTTTTTGTCGCTTTTGTTGTCCCACTAACTTGCAGATAGCGACATCAAATTCTCATTGATGGAGGTCAAATTGGAGAAATCCGACCATCTGGGTCGTCCCAAAATGCCCCCAATTAGCTAACCCCCATGTTTGCAGGTGTTTTGGAGATCCCGAGACATGACATTTGAGCAGCATCATTGCAGCACTTTGTCGTAGGTGAATTCGTCCTACTCGGGGATGAATTGTAGTAGAATTCGTCCTGGCCAGGGACGAATTACAGTCAAACTCAAATCGGCAGAGTTTCACAGATTGTTTTGATGGCAGTGGCCCTCTGGTAATGTTTTCTGGTCTCTGTCAAAATTGCATGTTATTTAGAGTCATGTTATTCACTGATTTAGTTAATCTTATGCATTCATCCTCCATTATTTTTTAAGGTCAAACGCTTCATATTTTGTCACAGGTGCTACTAACCATTTTTGTTGTTTCTTTGAATGCAGGAGGAGTAGCAAGGATCAAGGATTCATCAACACCAGTGGCGGCAACACTCTGGCCCGCCCATTTCAAATGTGGGCATGCGGAAGGCGGAGTACTAAGTAACGATTGTAACCAAAATTCATTTAACGCTCCTAGCCCCTGAAAAGGGAGGAGGTGTCTTTGTAACCGAGATTAAAAGAGTGAAATAAAAAGGGCTGTGTATTTTATACTTTCTTTTGTCTCCGTTCAATTCGTCACTCTTCATTTCATGCATTTCACATTGTAGGATTTAAAGCGTTTGTTTGATTTTGGATGCATCGCAATAGTTTTCTTTTCAAATCTTATGAAATCTCATGCTTTCAGTGGCGATCACGGTGGGACTCTGTCCCCTAGTTTTTAAAGATCGAGAAACTGATCAAAAAATTGTGATTTGTGCTTACAGGTACCTTTTGTCAAATTCTGACTGTTATTCGTCTTTGCCTGTGGTGAATACTTTACTGTAATTCGTCTGACCCTGAGACGAATTCAAATTCGTCTCAGACAGAGACGAATTATGTTCTGTAATTCATCTCATAGAGGGATGAATATCTATCTGTGCATTTTGAGGGCCGAGGATCAAAAACAGCAGGTCTAGGCAGAGAAAGGTAAAGGTTCTAAACTGTTCCTATAATTTTTTGCTTTTTCTATTTTTGTTTTTGTCAATTTTGCCTTCGTAAAGAAAGTAGCTGCTTCTGCCTATTTCATTTTTTTAATAAAAAGAATCACACACACTTCACGCAACATTTTTAAACCAAGGAGCTGGTCGTAAGACCCCAGCCCTTGATCAAGACCAACGGTGGGTTCATCACCACCTTGGCTTGATTTTTGCATCCATTTACCCCGATTGTCACTGTTGTTACGCGTAAATCCTGATGAAATCTGACCAAGTGCCGCTGGGGTGATTCCTAGCATGCGAGGATAAGTCTTATATGGTAGGTGTCATTAACAGGACAATCCCCCTTTCGTACCACCTACGTACCACGTACCATCTGCTCTCATGTACCTATAGTTTCCCTCTCATAAGGGCGGGTATATAGAGAGGTTGGTATATCGATCGGGCAATGGTATATTGAAGGGGCAACCATTTATGGGAGTTATATGAGCCTTCATTACGCATTTAAACGTTCTTAAAAACTTTCAAAAATAAAACAAAATCATCAAAACACACTAAAACTAGTTTAGGACACACCATTAATCTTTAAAAGAGATAATCACCATTTGTGTATGTGTGTGTTCATTTCTACTTAGTGTAACAAAAAATCATAAACGAGATAAAATTTTCTTAGCTGGTAGAAGAGCACCACAATGGTGTACACCCGGAGCCAAGCCCAATCAAGGGCAAAAGCTACAAAAAGTGTACAAGGAGCGGGCACAAGTCGCCTTTGCTTTAGTCCTGAGGACTTGGCCATACCGCCTTGGCGGTTTGGACCACAAGAGAGTCCGCATCATTCTATGTCAAGGTGGAATTATAGAGATACCCCCCTGGGGGACACGCCCGTTCAACACAGCCCCTTTCAGGAAGAAGCTTTACATGTGGCACTCAACGTAAATAGAAGATCGCCTTTAGAGGCTAGATATGAGTGGCCACCATGCAACGAAGCACTAGAGAGGCACAGTGCCCATGAGGAGAGACAACATGACTATGGCATCTCTCCTTTGCCTCCCATCATTGTTAGAACTGAAAGACAAAATCCAGAGCGTAGGGCTCTCCACACAGGGCGAGCTAACTCCGCTCGCCCCCTTCACACCTATGAAAGGGAGTACGAGCAACACCATCAAATTCCTCAAGAGTAATATACAACGCAGGAGCCTTGCGCTTCCGCACCTGCTAGATACCATGGTCACACATCGAGGCCAGAGCCTCAAGTAAATTCCTCCAACCTTGACAGAGGGAAGCAACCCATTAAAATCTCGGATCATCAAGATCGAGGCAAATACATAGGAGAAACATTCAAGCCTCCTAATCCCAAGATGGCAGACCAAATTGACCTGGCAGTCGCTAGACATGCCGCCTGCCAAGCCCAAATCACACGGCTTCAGCAAGATCATCAGTAGTTAGAGCACTTATACCGCCTTAACAAAGAGCGCATGCAGCACGAAGTGGATGAGTTGCTTTATAAACTGCCTAAGAGGGTTCCAACCCCTCGCACTCAAAAAGTGAAACAATATCAGAGGCATAATCCTTTGGTGTAGGACAGGTCTCCGCGACCTTGTCAAGCTTTGCCTATGATACCCCATAGACCTGAGAGGGAGGCCACTCCCCGAAAAAATGATGGGTACCCTTCGCGGAGACCCACTCAAGGTCATAGGTCTCGCCCAGAGACTCCTCAGGAAGTTTATGAGGAGTATGAACCAGAAGTAGAACGGGCCGAAACGCCCTATCACGACGGAGGGGGTGCTATCCGGCCACCCCTCCATAGGCCTCCAGTCTCCCATAACTCACAACGAGAGCAAACAAAAGAGGAAGAAATTAAGTCTTCCGATGCATGCAAAACACTATTAGAGCATTTGGAGTCTGTGGAGACTAAAGCTTCTGGGCACCAAAAGCCCACGTTACGTCAACTCCATAGTCATCCAGTGCATCTGTCAGTGCCCACGCCTCTTTACCTCAAACATTTCAAGTTGCCTCAATTGGTGATCTTTAAGGGTGAAGAGGATTCTCAAGAGCATGTGACAAGATTCCTGAGCCAATGCTTTGGCATTTAGGATAATGATGCGCTGTTGCCAAGGACATTCATAACCACATTTGCAGGTCCTACCTCGGATTGGTTCACATAGTTGCCGAAGCACAACATAAATAATTTGGATCAATTAGTGGATGCATTCCTTGAACGCTTTGCCTTCAACACCAAGAAGAAGGCATCACTGAGTGACCTGGCTAGCCTCAGGCAATATGAGAAAGAGACAATGGCAGCTTACGGGAATCGATGGAGGGCTCTACTTTCTAAGCTACCCTACCTTCCCCCTATGTCCGACCTCACACAAATGTTTTCACGAAGTTGTCTGAGATCAATCTCTGGGCTATTGCAGCTGCAACAATACGCCACCTTAGAAGAAGCTCTGGCGCAAGCCAGAGTTATTGAAGAGATCAAAATATAGGATGGCAAAATTGCCAAACCTAAAAAGAAAAAGTGGAACAAAAACACCAAGACAGGAACTACGCAACCAAAACCTGCTGCGGTTAATCAAGTTGCGATAAATGTTCCTAAGCCTGCTCAAGAAACACAACCTCAAAAGGCTAATTATCAGGAAGTGCCTCCTAATAATTATGAAAGAGAAAATCAAAAATAGGAGCAAAATTAGTAGAGTCGCCCTAGGCGATAATTTACCCCTTATACGGAGTCTAGGGACTCCCTATTTGACCGCTTATCAGCGGAAAATTTAATCACACTTCCAGAAATCCAAACCATAGATCCTAACGCTCCCAAGCCTAAGGGATACAGAGAGGATTTATATTGTAGGTTCCACAGGCGAAGGGGACATGACCTGAACGCATGCTGTAAATTCAAGGGATTAATACAAGACTTGATTGATAATAAAACATTGGCAATGGACAACCCCATAGCGCCAAATAACCAGTAGATGGGGGTGTTCAAGGATCCCTTGCCTGCCCATGAGATACAGGCAAAACCCCTTCAGGTCAACGAGGTGCGACATAATATCTCCATGCAAGGGTATGTGGGAATGATCAGCATAGTGACCAGAAACAAGAAATACCCAGGAGTTGCCCCCGTGGCAGCTACAAGAGAAGTTCCAACAACGTCGCAACCTCAACAACAACCTGTGTAGTTGCCTCCGCCTAGACCCGAGGTCACAATACGGACCAAACTCACATAGAGTTTGCAGACCACATCGGCTAGGCTCTCCATATATGAGCTTATACAACAATCAGCGCCCCATCGGGAGGCTCTTATGGATATTTTGAAAGCTATTGAGTTGCAGCCCCACAAAGCGAATTCCTTTAATAACTTCGTGGGACATGTAAAGCGATGTACGGAGCCAGTCATCACCTTCCGAGAAGATGAAGTTAAATCCATATCTGATGACATGGCAGATCCACCCCTGTACGTTATCACACGGGTCAACAGGATCCCGTACAAGAGAGTGTTGGTAGACACTGGCTCGTCTAGTAACATCATTACTACAGCAGCATTGAAACATCTGAAGTTGCCAGCCTCTCACATCACTGCTTCCACTTACATGCTACGAGCATTCAACGATGCGTTAGGCCTCCTGCCGCTCTTGCCTTAACAATTATGTCCACTTCACACTTGGGATTTCAGACTTGGCCTAATCAGTATTCATAGGATCCTGATTTTGGGAAAATATTTGAGCAAGTGAGTAAGCCTTCTTCCAATTTGCGTCCTTTCCAAGATTTCTACATCAAAGGACTTCTTTACAAATTGGACAAGGTTTGTGTTCCTTGTGAGCCTAGAGTGTCACTTCTTAAGGAAGCTCATTCTACACTTTATGGTGGTCACTTTGGGAAGCACAAAACACTTCATCACTTGCAAAGATTTTTCTATTGGCCTAAAATGCAGAGGGATGTGTTTAGATTTCTCAAATAGTGTGCAGTTTGTTGTCACTCAAAACCAGCTAACAGGAAGTTTGGCTTAGGCATGCCTTTGCCCATTCCTTCCCGTCCTTGGGAAAGCATTTCCATGGATTTGGTTAGTGGTTTTCCTATGACAGTGCGACAACATGATTGTGTGTTCATGGTGGTTGAGAGATTTAGTAAGATGGCTAAGTTGATTCCATGCCACAAGACAAGTTCTACAGTAGACTTAGCCCAATTTTTCTTTGACAACATTTGGCGTTCCTTTGGTCTACCTACCAGCATTATATCGGATCGTGATTCACACTTTGTGGGTCACTTTTGGTGTTCTTTGTGGAAAATTTTAGGAGTTTCCCTTAAATTTTCCATCGCCTATCATCCGCAGTCCGATGGGCAGACTGAAGTGGTAAACCGTACCCTTGTGCAAAGTTTACGAATCTATCATCACGCTTCACCAGCAAAGTGGAACTTTAGTCTCACTCATATTGAACATGTCTACAATAGGGCCCTACATTCTTCTACAGGTCATTCACCCTTTGAGGTTTGTATGGGATTTCAGCCCTTGGCACCTTATGAGTTACCTTTGTCTATGCCTTCTCCTGTCACTTCACATCTTCAGAAGGAGCAAGACAAGGCACACTAATTTATTCAGCACTTGCATAATCTATAATCAAAGGTGGTTGAGATTTTGCAAAAGACACAACAATAGCAGAAAAAGGCCATGGATCGACATCGAATTCCTCATCCATTTCAGGTTGGTGATAAAGTTTGGTTGCATCTTGAAAAACGATGTTTTACTGATAAGACTGATAGTAAAATCAAACCGATTCGCTATGGGCCTTATACTATTCTTCAACAGGTGTTCGAGAATGCTTTCTGCCTTGATCTTCCCACACACTTGGGAATTCATGACGTCCTCAATGTAAATATTTTGAAGTTGTACTTTGACTCTACATTGGAGACAACACCAGCTATTAGTCATCCTGTGGACGTGGTTCCTGATTCTCAGTTACCATTGGATTCTGATCAGATCTATGACACAAAGACTCGACAGAATCACCAGGGGTCTACCACCTTATATCTTGTGGCTCGACGAGGACAGCTATCACATCAGGCTCATTGGATTTCTTTTCATCAGATGTCCCGCGTTCCTACTCTTCTGAAATCATTGGAGGCCAATGCTTCTATTGTGGGGAGGCATTATGAGGATTGATGTTTGATCCTTCATATGACCCCTCTAGTAGTTCCTAGCTAGGTTTGCATAGTTTATTTCTTGCAAATTAATAATTGTAAGTGAGTCTTCTTCTCACATGCACTTGTGGGCACTAGTTATCTTCTAGTTGTCATTTAGAGTGTTAGTTAGTAAGTGTGAACTCAAAGTAGGAAGTGTGTACTTCAAGATAGCTAAAATGGATCTTCTAGTTAGCATTATTTCTTTTCTCTTAACTTAGAAGTTACGTGCATTCTCCCTTGCACTTTTGTAGCTTATGGTTAAGCATATTGGACAAAATCCATGATTTGATTGGTTTGGTTATGTATTTTGGGCCATTAGTGCCTATATAACGAGTTTGTAAATAATATGAAGTTAGTTGGATTTTCAATCCTTTTCATTGGTATAAGAGCCTGGTTCAAGTTTACACTAGGGCTTGTGAGGTGAGAGGATAGGAGATAGAATTGTTTTTCTTATGATAAACTTGTTTTCATTGAGGACTCGGTTCAAGCTCAAGGGGAGCTTGAAAACCATACGTAGAAGGAAGTTCCTTAGGTTTCAAAATCCTTGTTCCAACTTTCTCCGTATGCTCAAGAAGTATAGGAGAAGTTTACCCCGATTTATTTCCTACAAAAATCCCTTGGCAAGGTTGGATTTCTCCTACGGTGAAATACGAATTAGGGAGCCTGTTGTTCCTGAAGTTCTTGCCATTTCGGAGTCTTGAAGATTGAGGATCATCAAACTAGGTCATGTGTCGACTTAGATCTGGTTGCCTTTCAAACGCTGGTCGTGTGTCGACTGGATCTTGAAAGGAGAGCTACTGAAGGACTTTTGGTGATATGCAAGAGAAAATTAGCAATTTTTAAGAAATTTGAAGGTAATTTGCCTTCAAATATTGCTAATAATTGTAAAAATTCTAGTTTTCTAAGTTTGTTAAATTAACCCACCTGGTTAATTTTTTTTAAAAAAATTAGTTTTTGTTAGGAAACTGAAATTTTTAATTGATATATATATTTTTATATATTAATTAAATCTAGATTGTAAAAAAAAAAAAAAATTGAATTTTTTTGTTTACAAGTCCCTTGGCTCCATCTCAGCAGGAGTCGAGGTCTCAGTTGTGCAGGCGGCTTGGCTAAGTCAGCGTCATTGCCTACCGATGTCAGCCATAAGATGTCCGTCGGTCGACAGACCTTGCCTGTCGGCTATCGATAGATGTCGATCGACATCCAACATAGCCGACAATCAGTCAGCTGTGTGATGTCGTGGCTGCCAGTGACCGACAGACCCTACGGTCTGTCAGGCTTGCCACGGTTAACAGACCCTGTAGTTTGTCAGGCTTGTCGTAGTTGACAGACCCTACGGTCTGTCCAGCCCACAATCGTTGACAAGCCTGCAACTGCCTGTCATGGCTGACAAACCTGCAGCGGGTTGTAAGTCTCGCTGTGGCTGACAGGCCTACAGTGGCCTGTCACGTCTGACAGACCTACAGCGGGCTGTCAGTCCTGCTACGGCTGACAGGCCTAACGAGGCTATCAGGCCTGTTGTGCTGACAGGGCCGCAGTGCTGGGCCAGTCTCATTGTGGCTGCCTAGTCGGCCGAATAGTTCGTTCGCCTGCACAAAGAGTAGGCACGAACATCCACGCACTTCACAACTGACAGAACGTCGGCTGTGTTGTGTCCGCTGTTGGCAGCCGATAGCTTGCACATAGCCTGAGGCTGCAAGTGAGTCTTTACCTACACGCAGCCCGAGGCTACACCAAAAAATTTTGTAGCAGGCACAAAATTTTTAGTACTAGGTGTAAAAAATTTTGCATGATTGGTCACCTCGAGAATCGTGCTAGTGTAGTTCAGACAGTGCACAGCCAGTGGAGTTCAGTGACCAAGGGTAAATTTGTAAATTTTTTTAATTTTTCCTATTCTAAGGTTGCATGTCATTATTTTTATTTTTATTAATTTAATTTTTAATAATTTAAGTAAATTAATTAATCTTTGATTAATTATATTTCATTTTTACTTAAGTTATTTTTAAATTAATAAATATAAATTGTAAACCTTTTTTTTTAAATAAAGGGATAAAAATTTATTGATAAAAAGTCTGGATTACAAAGTACAGTTGAGCCCCCACCCAGGACTCAAATAAGCAACAAGACAGGCTAAATCACCAGACAAGGTCAACTCCCAAAGAAAACCAAAAAAAAAACAAACCACATTAAGTCTGAACATCCTTATGGATCAACTCCCATAGGTGTTGAGAATCCCTAGATGGGAGACTCTCCTAGTTATCAATACTCTGAGTATCCAATAGCTCAGAAGCCCTTTTGGCCAGGTAATCAACAACCCCATTCCATTCCCTTGGAATGTGCACAAAGGATATAAATTCAAACTCTTCACTCATTCTGAGAATCTGAATGGTCACAGAGGCCAACTGCCAATTAACATCCTCCACTCTTTTTTTTGTTTAAAATATTAACAAAAATTTGAGAGTCAGACTCACAAATAATCCTGCCCCATCCAAGAGAAAACCCCCTTTGCAAGGCCTCAAGTATCGCCAGAGCTTCCATAAGATTGTTGGAGTGAACACCTTTATAAATGGAAAATAAAAAACTGACCATGCCAGCAAAATCTCTCCCAACACCACCAATTCCAGCATGTCCAGGATTGCCCCTGGATGACCCATCAGTATTAATTTTTAAAACTCCTCTAGGGGGTAGTCTCCATCTACCCTCTCTCCTAACCTTCTTGCTAAGCTAAGGAATCCTACTAGGGCTAGAAGAATTCACACCAACCCCAAAAAAACCAAGGGCCTATCGTACCTTCTCCTCCCTAGATTCCAAATGAGGGTCCACATCACATTTACTATGGATAGTTTCTTGAACCATACACAGGATCCTTTGCCAGATCTGTTGAATAGCCAAATGACTTCCCTCAAAAATGTGTCGGTTTCGTTCGACACAAATCTGCCAAATGATGCAAGAAGGGCCCAAATTCCAAGCCACTTGGAGGAAGGGGGACTTGGCTGGAGGTCTGCCCAGACTACTCCAAAACTCCACCAGGGAGAGCACATGAAAACAAGGATGGTTCCAAGAACTCCACCAACGGTGCCAAATGTCTCTGGCAAGGGAACATTGGAAAAATAAATGAGAAGAGTCATCCTCATTTTTACCACAAAGGACACATAAAGAGGGACCCTGAAATCCCCTCTTCCTCAAATTATCCCAAGTGAGGCATTTATTACGAGCTACCAGCCAGAGAAAAAAGTTACATTTCGGCCAAGAAAATCTATTCCACACCTTTTTCCACCATGTGACAAGGAGACTCCCGAACTTTTGCTTATCAAGAACTTGATAACCATAGGCTACAGAGTAGGTTCCCTTAGGATTAGGGTTCCAAGCTAGAATGTCTTTATCCCTCAATTAAGAACAGTACCTCCCTACAAGAATAAGAGCAAGCACCTCTCTATCCTCGGCCAATCCCCCTTGGGGCCATTCTTGCGGATCTTTCCATCTGTACATCTCCATATTTCTAAAATACTAGATTTTTTTAAAGTCCTCCACATGATACCAGCCCGCTTCCAAGAAAAAAATGCTTAGAGAATGTAACCTGGGATATTGAGTCAAGATAGGAGGGTGGCCATCCCAAGAATCCTCCCAAAAAAGAACATCTGATCCCCGATTGCAAATCCAGAACAAACTCTGCTTAATTAAATTAGCTCCTCTTTTTAGAGTGTCCCAGATAACAGAACCTTTCCCAACCAAAGCTGGCTCTAGGGATATCTGCCTCAGAAATACCTCTCAAGTATTTATAAGATAATATTTTAGCCCAAATCTGATCTTGAGAGGTACACCATCTCCAATAAAGTTTCACAGCCAAAGCCTGCCCAGAAAGAGTTGCCTGTCGCAACCCAAGGCCTCCCTCTTGAACTGGCCTACAAATGGAATCCCATCTAACCAAACTCCATTTAGATTGATCAAGTTTGCCAGACCACAAAAACTGTCTTGAAAGAGCATCCATGTCCTTGATGAAATGAGGAGCTGTTTGCACAAAACATCTGTAAATGGGTAAAGCTTGAATAACATATTTTAAAAGCAATACTCTACCTGTAGAGGATAGCCATCTGATAGTCCAGTGATTTACCTTCCTTCTAAACTTATCAAGTATAGACTGCCAAGAAGATCTAGGTAGAGGATGAGATGAAATTGGGATCCCAAGATAAATGAAGGGGGGAGTCCCGACCTGGAATCTTAGAATGCGAGCAATCCTAGCTTGAATAAGAGGGGGGTATTGAAGAAGAAAATAAAGGACTTGTCCTCATTAATCACATGTCCAGAAGCACCAAGATATATGTCAAGATACTGTCTAATGTTTCCAGCTTCCTTGATAGTGGCAACTCCCAACAAAGCAGTATCATCAACAAATTGAAGGTGGGAAAGAGGTGGCAAACTGTTATCCCACTTCCACCCTTGAATGAGACCATGCCTAACCTGAGACTTGAGTAATCTGCCCAACCCTTCTACCATAATGATAAACAAATAAGGAGATAGAGGATCTCCTTGCCTCAATCCCCTTGAGGCCTCAAACAACTCTGTTGTCTCGTTATTAACAAGAACAAAGAATGAGGAAGAAGAAATACAGTTCACCACCCATCTAATCCATTCCTCCTCAAAGCCAAAAGCAGCAAGAAATTTTTGAAGAAATGACCATCTAACTCTATCATAGGCTTTTGCCATGTCCAACTTAATGAACATAGTTTTCTCCTTAGAAGTTTCCATTGAGTGAATAGCTTTTGTAGCAATAACAACCCCATCCATGATTTGTTGGCCAGCAACAAACCCACCTTGCTCCTCAAAGATGATTTTGCTCAACCATATCTTCAACCTCTCAGCAATAATTTTTGTGATGATCTTATATACAACATTACAGAGAGCAATAGGCGTGAAAATATCCAGGGAATTCGCTCCCTCTTTCTTGGGAATAAGCACCACAAAGGTAGCATTTAGGGCCCTTAGCATCTGTTTGTTCTTTTGGGACTCACGGACCACTTCCAAAAGGTCAAATTTGATTAACTCCCAAAACTCTTGATAAAACTCAATTGGGAATCCATCCGGACCCGGGGCTTTCCCCTTTTTCATCTTGAATACAACACTTTTTAGCTCCTCAAAGGAAATTGGATCCATCAAGTGCTCATTCATCTCTCTAGTGTTGTAATCACAATGACACTGAGAGGGGGGGTGAATCAGTGTGTTCTTTAAAAACTTCTAAAACAATTAGTTTTAAATCCAAGCAGCAGTTTAAAGCAGATAAGAGAGATACTAAATGCATCAAGAAAGCATCACACATAACACAACAATTTAACGAGGTTCACCAATGTGGCTACTCCTCAAAAATGACTGCTTGGACTACCATCCAAATCCAGCCAATGCAAAGCTACAACTTTACATAATCCTTTACCAAAGACCAACCGGAAGGAGCACCAACCCCTTAACTTTATCTCGCTTCAATAGAATGGAGCACCAACTCCTATTTTACCAAAGACCTACCGGAAAGAGGCACCAACCCCTTGTGCCAAGCTACAACTTGGAAAACAATAATAAAGATTACGGAATAAAACTTTCACCTCATTTCTCATAGTCCGTTATTTTCTCGCATTCTCGCTGCTTCTACGCAACACGATTCGCACTCTCCGACCGCTTCTGTATTCTTCTTTGCACTCTCTACCGCAATCGGCTGTTCGACACTTCTGCTATTCGCTCGCTAATATTTTGAACTTAGAACTCCATCTCTACACATTGCGCATTTCATCCATGCAATCACGATATGCAGATTCGAACTACAACTTTGCACTCTACACGGTCGAACTTGCGCAATCACTCTTCTCGCATTCGTACATTATCTCAACGCAACGCACTCTGCTCGCTCTCACACTCTATCTTCCTCATATTTTCAACCGAAGTAACCATCCTTTTATAGACGAAATCTCAGAGACAAACCCTAGGAAACGTCGGCTGTGAACCCTAGAAAATGTCGATCGTAAACCCTAGAAGATGATGGCTTCAACCTCTAAGAGCATCCACTGTGAAACCCTAAAAGATGTCGGCTTCAGATCCATTGTAAAACCCTAAATGATGTCGGCTTCAACCTCTAAGAACATCGGCTGTGAAACCCTAAAAGATGTCGGCTTCAAACCCTAAAATCCATCGGCCCTGATTTAACTTTGTCGGCCTCAAACTCTTCTGCCACCTTCGTCACCTTCCTGTAGCTTATTGTCACGAAATAGCAACACGTCACGATATCACGACACTTTTTGTGGCCGTACGCCTTCTTGACCTTGTCGTCGTGAAATCGTGACCCTTTTGGCCTTTGAACGCTTCACTTCCATTCTTGTCATGAAATCGCGACACTTTGATCAGTTGCTGACGTCATCCTCATTCTTGTCACGAAATCGCGACGCTTCCGGCTTCCAGCAGCTTTTCTTGCATCCTGTCACGAAATCGTGACACTTTCAGCTTTTGCTGACGTCATCCTCATTCTTGTCATGAAATCATGACGCTTCCGGCTTCTAGCGGCTTTTCTTGCAACCTGTCACGAAATCGTGACACTTTCAACTTTCGCTGACGTCATCCTCATCTTTGTCGCGAAATCGCGATGCTTTCGGCTTCCGTACATTTTGAGCTTCATGCAGTAGCGAAATCGCTACAACTTTGTGCCTTGTGCTTCCAACTTGCTTTTTCCCATGAAATTTTGACTTGAACATAATCGCTGCATCTTTAAGTTCTGCACTTTTGTCTGGTAGCGAAATCGCTACACCTTCGTGTTGTGCAACTTTTACCCGTAGTGAAATCGCTACACCTTTGTTTTGTGCAACTTTTACCCGTAGCGAAATCGCTACACCTTTGTTTTGTGCACTTTTGACTTGTAGCGAAATCGCTACAGCTTTTCAACTTAACGCTTTCTTCTTGCTTCGGTCAGCAAAAAATCAACATGTAGCGAAATCGCTACAGTTTCTCGACTTAGCTTCTTGGCCTCCAACATGTCGCGAAATCGTGACAGTTTGCCTTGCGCCTTCTCTCTCTTCCGACTTGTCGCGAAATCATGACATTTTCAACTATGCCTTCTCTCTCCTTCGACTTGTCACGAAATCGTGACATTTTCGATTACGCCTTCTCTCTCCTCCGACTTGTCACGAAATCGTGACATTTTTGATTGTGCCTTCTCTCTCTTCCGACTTGTCATGAAATCATGACATTTTCAATTGCACCTTCTCTCTCCTCCGACTTGTCATGAAATCATGACATTTTTGATTACGCCTTCTCTCTCCTCCGACTTGTCACGATATCATGACATTTTTGATTGCATCTTCTCTCTCCTCGACTTGTCGCGATATCGTGACATTTTCGACTGTGCTTTCTCTCTCCTCCGACTTGTCACGAAATCACGACAGAAAACATGTCGCGATATCGCGACAGTTTTCTAACTTGTCTTTTTCTTCGAATTTTTTCTATCTTCTGCATCTGAATGACTTCTGATCTGTCTACCCACTGCATCCTTGGATCTAACTGGCCTGTGTTGACAACAATGACAACCTTCTTGCAACACCTTGCTCAACAATCTCCCCCTTTGGAATTGTTGGCAACACCTGTATACATTCCTCGTAACTCTTCTCCCCCTTTGTCAATAATACCAAAGGGCTGCCGCAGACTCCCCCGAGTCCATCCTCACACTTCTCGTGCACAATTTGTTGCAACTGGCACAAATTATGATCATGAGCAAAAGAATAGTCAAATACTCAAATGCTCCCCCCGAGAAAGTGATCCCCGTAGCTAGTCACTTCTTAGGAAGTGTGACTACTCCTAATTTGCTTCGAAGATACTCAAATACTTCCTTGGGCAAAGGTTTTGTAAAAATATCTCGCTACCTGTTCTGTAGTTGGGACATAGTCCAATTTAACTTCTCCTTCTCGCAACTTTTTCTTTCAAGAAATGATACCTTATAGCAATGTGCTTTGTCCGTGAGTGCATTACTGGATTCTTAGAGATGTTGATTGCACTGGTGTTGTCACACTTTACTGATATTGGTTCACTAAAATTAATACCTAGATCTTTCAAGGTTTGTTTCATCCACAAGACTTGTGTGCAACATGTTGTTGCTGCAATATATTCTCGCCTCACCTGTAGATAAAGAAACTGACTCTTGCTTCTTACTGTGCCATGCAACCAATCTGTCCCCCAAATAGAATGCTCCTCCACTGGTACTCTTTCTGTCATCAACACATCCAGCCCAATCTGCATCTGAATATGATATAAGAGTGAAATCTTTGCCTTTTGGATACCACAACCCATACTCCATGGTGCCTTTGAGATACCGAAAAATCCTTTTGACTGTTGTTACATGAGTCTCTTTGGGACTCGGCCCGAAATCTGGCTACCATGCAAACCGCCTCGTAGAATATCGAGTCTGGTTGCAGTTAAATATAGTAAGCTTCCTATCATTGATCTATACATGGTTTGATCTACAGGTGGAGATTTGTCTTCTTTACTCAACTTGCAGCTCGTTGTCATGGGAGTGCTTGATCAGCTTACGATCCTCCATAGTGAACCTCTTTAGCATTTCTTTCACATATTTGATTTGGGAAATGAATATACCTTTCTCATTTTGATTAACTTGTAGCCCCGTAAAGTAAGACAGCTTCACCAATCATTGACATTTCAAATTCATTCTCGCATCTTGTTTGCTAAGTCTTTACACGATTCATCTTTGTTGCCGCCAAATATGATATCATCCACATAGACAACAAGAACAATGAGATGCCCACCTTCTGTTTTCACATATAGATTACCGTCCACTAAACCTTTCTTGAATCCCTCTTGAGAGAGATAATTATCTAGCCTAGCATACCATGCCCGTGGTGCCTGTTTTAATCCATACAGATCTTTCTTTAATTTGCAGACAAGGTTAGGATCTTTACTGATTTGAAAGCCATCGGGTTGTTCAATATAGACCTCTTCTTCAAGTTTCCCATTTAAAAACGTAGATTTTACATCCATCTCGATAAACTCTGAAGTTCTTGTGAACTGCTAGTGCCAGAAACATTCTAATTGCTTCTAATCTGGCCACTGGAGCAAAAGTCTCTTCAAAATCAATACCTTCTACCTGAGCATATCCTTTGCAAACCAGTCTTGCTTTATTCCTAATGACCTGACCGTCTTCATTTAATTTATTTCGAAATATCCATTTGGTGCCTATTACATTCTTATTTGCAGGTCTAGGTACTAGTTCCCAGGTTCTGTTCTTTTCAATCTGATCTAACTCTTCATTTATTGCCTTCATCCAACTGTCATCTTTGCTTGCTTCATCTATGTTTTTGGGCTCAATGCTGGATAAAAGAGAGTAATTACTTATTACTTTCTTTCTTGTCTGAATGCCAGCTGTGGGATCTCCAATTATTTGGTCTCTAGGATGATTTTTCTGCCAACTGCCCATTTTGAATTTTCTGTTTTCTTGCACCTCTGAGTCATCTGATAAGTTATCTGCATCAGCCGTAGACGTATTTTCTGTTCCATGCACTTCATCTCCTTCAATGACTTCTTCGTAGATTGGGTAGTTTTCTTGAAAGTTAACTATTTGTTTCCTCCCTTCATCGAATTTAACATCTCGCACCGTCCACAATTTTCTTGAGTCTATTGTTGTAGCATTTGTAAGCTTTGCTATTTGGAGAATAACCAACAAAAACACCTTCATCTCCTCTATCTTCAAACTTTCCAAGGTTGTCATCGGTTTTTCTGATGTAGCACTTACAACCAAATACTTTGAGATGTTTAGCTGTTGCTTTTCTACCAAACCACAACTCATACGGTGTTTTGCATTCATGAGTTCTTAACATATACCTGTTTTGAATGTATACTACTGTGTGAACTGCTTCTTTCCAGAATCTATCTGCTATTTTGTTTTCTGCCAGCATGGTGCGTGCCATTTCTTGTATAGTTCTGTTCTTCCTCTCTACTACACCATTCTGCTGAGGAGTTCTGGCTGCTGAATATTGTCTCCTGATACCATATTTTCCATAGTATTCTGTAAATTCATTCGAAATGAATTCTCCTCCTCTGTCTGATCGCAAGCATTTAATCCTTTTTCCTGTTTCATTCTCAACTAGCTGTTTGAAGGTTCTGAACATTTCAAAAGCTTCTGTTTTATCTTTTAGGAAGAATATCCATGTCATTCTCGGAATAATCATCGATACACAAGCATAAAGTATTTGTCGCCGTTTATGCTTTGAGTCCTCATGGGTCCACATAAGTCCGTATGAATGAGTTCCAAAGGCCTCGCTAGTGTGGTATTATTTTGTTTTAAATGAAACTCTGGTTTGCTTTCCCTTCTCACATGAAGCACAAACACTGTTTGAAGGTTTCTTAATGGTTGGAATATCTCTCACTCCTTGTTTAGAGCTGATTTTCACCAAATTATCAAAACTTATGTGTCCAAGCCTCTTATGCCACAACCAGTTCTCTTCTTCTTGTCCAATGAAGCACATACCTTCTGAAAATTCTGAGAGTGTGTACAAGTTGCTAGACGTCCTTGAGCCGGTTGCTATCAATTTCTCGTTGTTTATTTTTCTGACTTCACAACCCTACTTCTTGAAAACCACTTCATGTCCTTTATCACGGATTTGACTCACACTTAACAGAGTTATGTTTCAAACCATCCACATATAAAACTTCTTCTGACTTGATTTTCCCTTCACTAATTTTGACAGATCCTTTACCTATTATTTTGGCTCCATCATTATTGCCGAACTTCACAGAACCACCCTCATATTTCTGTAGATTTTCAAATTTCTGTTTATCACCTGTCATATGACTTGAGCACCCACTATCAAGGATCCACGGTACACATTTATTCTGAGCTCTAAAAGTCGTCTCGCACTATTAAAGATTCCTGTTCTTTCCTGAGATGTTCTTTTTGTTTCCATTCTGTTTTAACTGTGGTGTTGGGTTCTAGCTTGGATTTCCCCTTTTCAGAATCTTGCACATATCTTTCAGAAGAAATTCTATTTTGTTTTGCCCTATATGGTTGAATTCTTCTTTTCTGAGATTGATATGAAACAGAAATACTACGATAGTTTCTAGCAATATGCCCAAAGTTGTGACACTTAAAGCATTCTACCGCATAACTCATTAGAGGAGCAAAAGCATTTCTACTAGTGAAACTTCTTGGACCTATATTGTACTTGCAATCAACAATTTTATGCCCATAACCATTACATTTAAAACAGAAACCATAGAAATAATGATTGAACCTGAAAGATGGTCTTGGCCAAGTTGTTGCAGGAGCCTTAGATCTTCTTTTCTTCTGATGTGTGACCTTGGTAAAGCCATCATTGTCAGCTGCTATTTCAGGACTGGCATTACAACTTTCTTTTGCCTGATTTGTTTTTCTTTCCACAACCTGTTTCTTGTCTTTACTCTTTTCACTTTCAACATTGCTTGCCTTTGGTCCACTTGATGATTCTCCTTCAGTAAAACCCAGACCGAATTTGATACCTGTGGATCTTTGATCGCTTAGAATTTTGTCCAGCTTCATCGAACTTTCTTCACGTTTTAAATGACAGCTAATTTTTTGATCCAGCTCTTGTATCTGTATTCGGAGACTAACATTTTCTTCTTCCAATTTGCAACATGAATCTATCTTCATGGTTACCCGTACTTCAAGATCTTCTGACATTTTCTTGTACTCTTCTGTCTGTGTTTTTAGACTGGCTATAATGTCATTTGCATCCTCAAGTTTCCTTAACAATTTTTTATTCTTTCTTTTCTCAGATTTCCATTCCATAAGAGCAGAAACCAGCTCACCTTCTAAATCAACTTCAGCCTCACCTATTTCAATAGATACTTCAGAGTTCATTCCTTCTCTCTTTTGTGTGTTTTTTGCCTCTTCTGATTCTTCTACTTCAAACGCCATAAAGAGAGCCTCACCTGTTCCTTCTTCGTAGTCTTCACTGGAACTGTCCTCTGAAGATTCTGCATTTCGGGAGATAAAGCTTTTCTTTTTGAAATTGCCTTTTCTGAAGTTTGTTTTCTTCCTCCATTCACTTCTTTCTTGATGCTGAGTTTCTTCACCTTTGTTCTTGTCATTGAGAGGACATTTGATAGCAAAGTGTCCAATGCCTCCACAATTGAAACATTTAAAAGGTAGCTTTCCTTTGTATTTTCCTTTTCCTTTTCTCAACTTTCTGACAAAATTTGCTTCCATTTCATCTCGAAGCATCCTCTTCTTCAGACTCTTGTTTTGTGCTTTTGCCTTTTAGGGCTTTGAAAGTTGCTTCTCTGTCTGTGGGATTAGACCTTCCTATTCTCATTTCAAAAGCAGTCAAAGAACCATGCATCTCATCCATACTAAAACTATTTAGATCTTTGGCTTCTTCTATGGCAGAGACTTTAGAATCAAATCTAGGAGGGAGCGATCTTAATACCTTTTTCACGATAGCAGCATCGGTTAATTCTTCGCCGAGACCTCTGATTGAATTGGTGATCCCATTGACTCTTTGCATGAAGGTCTCTATGTTCTCATCATTGTCCATATTTAAAGATTCGTATTGAGCTCGATGTGCTTGAAGCTTGGCCTCCTTGATCCTATCATCTCCTTCATGGATGTTCTCTAGTTTATCCCATATATCTTTTGTTGATTCACAATTTATGACCTTGACTAGCTCACTCTCCACTAGTCCACACATGATGGCATTTTTTGCTTTTGAATCATATTCAAATGCCTTTTTACCAGCCGTGTCTGTTGGAGCGGTGGCAGGAGCTTTGTAACCATTAACTACTGCACCCCGGATGTCAAAACCCAAAGCACCGAGATATGTCTGCATTCTAATTTTCCAGAACGCATAGTTAGTCCCATCAAACAATGGTGCTTTGTTCGAGGAGAAACCTTCACCACTTGCCATTGCGTAACTTCCAAGATCACCTTAGCTGTTTAAGCCTGTTCAGGTACTTGGCTCTGATACCAATTGTTGTAATCACAATGACACTGAGAGGGGGGGTGAATCAGTGTGTTCTTTAAAAACTTCTAAAACAATTAGTTTTAAATCCAGCAGTAGTTTAAAGCAGATAAGAGAGATACTAAATGCATCAAGAAAGCATCACACATAACACAACAATTTAACGAGGTTCACCAATGTGGCTACTCCTCAAAAATGACCGCTTGGACTACCATCCAAATCCAGCCAATGCAAAGCTACAACTTTACATAATCCTTTACCAAGACCAACTGGAAGGAGCACCAACCCCTTAACTTTATCTCGCTTCAACAGAATGGAGCACCAACTCCTATTTTACCAAGGACCTACTGGAAAGAGGCACCAACCCCTTGTGCCAAGCTACAACTTGGAAAACAATAATAAAGATTACAGAATAAAACTTTCACCTCGTTTCTCATAGTTTGTTGTTTTCCTGCATTCTGTTGCTTTTGCGCAACACGATTCGCACTATCCGACCGCTTTTGTATTCTTCTTTGCACTCTCTACTGCAATCGACTGTTCGACACTTCTGCTATTCGCGCGCTAATATTTTGAACTTAGAACTCCATCTCTACACATTGCGCTTTTCATCCATGCAATCACGATATGCAGATTCGAACTACAACTTTGCACTCTACACGGCCGAACTTGCGCAATCACTCTTCTCGCATTCGCACATTATCTCAACGCAACGCACTCTGCTCGCTCTCGCACTCTATCTTCCTCATTTTTTCAACCGAAGTAACCATCCTTTTATAGACGAAATCTCAGAGACAAACCCTAGGAAACGTCGGCTGTGAACCCTAGAAAATGTCGGCCGTAAACCCTAGAAGATGACGGCTTCAACCTCTAAGAGCATCCACTGTGAAACCCTAAAAGATGTCGGCTTCAGATCCATTGTAAAACCCTAAATGATGTCGGCTTCAACCTCTAAGAACATCGGCTGTGAAACCCTAAAAGATGTCGACTTCAAACCCTAAAATCCGTCGGCCCTGATTTAACTTTGTCGGCCTCAAACTCTTCTGCCACCTTCGTCACCTTCCTGTAGCTTATTGCCGTGAAATAGCAACACGTCGCGATATCGCGACACTTTTTGTGGCCGTACGCCTTCTTGACCTTGTCGTCGCGAAATCGTGACCCTTTTGGCCTTTGAACGCTTCACTTCCATTCTTGTCACGAAATCGTGACACTTTGATCAGTTGCTGACGTCATCCTCATTCTTGTCGCGAAATCGCGACGCTTTCGGCTTCCAGCAGCTTTTCTTGCATCCTGTCATGAAATCGTGACACTTTCAGCTTTTGCTGACGTCATCCTCATTCTTGTCGCGAAATCACGACGCTTTCGGCTTCTAGCGGCTTTTCTTGCAACCTGTCATGAAATCGTGACACTTTCAGCTTTCGCTGACGTCATCCTCATCTTTGTCGTGAAATCGCGACGCTTTCGGCTTCCGTACATTTTGAGCTTCATGCAGTAGCGAAATCGCTACAACTTTGTGCCTTGTGCTTCCAACTTGCTTTTTCCCGTGAAATTTTGACTTGAACATAATCGCTGCATCTTTAAGTTCTGCACTTTTGTCTGGTAGCAAAATCGCTACACCTTCGTGTTGTGCAACTTTTACCCGTAGCAAAATCGCTACACCTTAGTTCTGTGCAACTTTTACCCGTAGCGAAATCGCTACACCTTTGCTTTGTGCACTTTTGACTTGTAGCGAAATCGCTACAGCTTTTCAACTTAACGCTTTCTTCTTGCTTCGGTCAGCGAAAAATCAACATGTAGCGAAATCGCTACAGTTTCTCGACTTAGCTTCTTGGCCTCCAACATGTCGCGAAATCGCGACAGTTTGCCTTGCGCCTTCTCTCTCTTCCGACTTGTCATGAAATCATGACATTTTCAACTATGCCTTCTCTCTCCTTCGACTTGTCACGAAATCATGACATTTTCGATTGTGCCTTCTCTCTCCTCCGACTTGTCGTGAAATCGCGACATTTTTTATTGCGCCTTCTCTCTCTTCCGACTTGTCGCGATATCACGACATTTTCAATTGTGCCTTCTCTCTCCTCCGACTTGTCGTGAAATCATGACATTTTTGATTGCGCCTTCTCTCTCCTTCGACTTGTCGTGATATCGCGACATTTTCGATTGCGCCTTCTCTCTCCTCCGACTTGTCGCGATATCGTGACATTTTCGGCTGTGCTTTCTCTCTCCTCCGACTTGTCACGAAATCGCGACAGAAAATAGAACCTCCATCAGAAATCCGGATCAGGTATGGCTTTTCTAATCTAGTATATTTCTTGTATTTTTTGTTTAATTCTATTTTCTGTATTCATATAATCAGCATTTCATATAGCTTAGCTTAGATTCATTTGGCCAAACCTAGGACTTGGATGATTAAAGCTAAAACTGAACACATCAAACACATTCCCAACCTAGGCGTGGAAACTGCCATTCAAAAGTTTCATGGTGAACCCACCATCCATCAAAAATTCACCCTTATACACCTCCCTCGAGAGGTGGGACCTTTAAAGGGCCTCTCAGTCCGAGGTATTGTCCCATCCTTTTCACATCCCCCTTTCGGGCATGGATCCTATAGCCTGAAGGTAAGGGTGCAAAAAATTTGGAGCGATACATTTTGGTGAACCCGACGTGAATAACATAGGCATCTTTCTGATTCAAAAATATATAAAAAAACAAATATATATATATATATATATATGTATACAAGAAAAACAAAAACAAAATCATCATTTCAAGTTTGTATGTTTTAGATTCGATTCTAAATAGTAGATATTAAATATTACTTTTAGAAGTACTAAAGAAACCATGATTTTTTACTCAAATCAATATGAGCCCATTAGTAATGTTGGAAGAATTCAGCCAAATACATTTGTTGATTATGACCAACCTCATCCCTATTCAACATCACCTCCATCACACTTTTCTCATTTTTCATCCTTACCCCAATAGGACAATCCCTTTGCCAATCCTCTTTATAATGATATTATCTATTCTCCCATATACCCATATTATGTCTATCAATCCACATACAATCCTCCACCACCCTTTCAATATTCTTCTTTCAATACAACACATCCATTTCAACAAGAAAATACTTATTCTTCCAATCCGACCATGCACTCACCTCCTACTTTGCAATCTTCCTGTCATCATTCTACCCATAATAAAGAAAGTAGAGGTGAGAAACCATTAGGCCCTTTTATGACTGAATTCCTAAGGCACGTATCAAAAACCTCTCGAAAACCTTCATCACGTAAATTTACTAAGCTCAATCAACCAATGGATATAATTCTCAAGCATTTACTTGATACAAATAAGATTGAACTCCCTTCCATAAGACAACTTGATACCACAACAAATTGGTTTAAACCTGAGCTACATTGTGAATATCATAGAGTAGATGGACATATGACACAAAATTGTAAAGATTTAAGATGTGCAATTCAAGATTTGATTGATGAGGGTCTTTTTAATATAAAAGAATTACAATCTACAACTGATTATAAATCTTCAGTAAACTACCAAACTCCTACACAACAAATACCAATAATCAATCAAGACATGGGGATCCGCCAAGAACCCCTATTCAATTATCAACAATAGGAAACCAATCAAATATTGCATGTTAATGTGTCCCTTCATGATGATATTACTAATATTGTAACATAAACTATAAATGAGCAACCTCAAGTTCAATCAACCCAATCTGATATTCAAGAGATGGATTCCTCATTTGACCAACCTTCAAAACTATCTTTGACTCTAGAGAATGATCCAAAATGGAATGTAAGCATAGAAAGCTCATATTTAGAATCAAAATCTCAATCTGAAATCCCCTTTGATAGCCAACAACAAATGATTAATCCTCAAGAAAAGATATCCCTTTTAGAAGTATTACAAAGTTCTCATAAGGAAACTTTGTTCAAGATACCTAGCCAACAATTTGTTCCTCATCATATTTTCTCTAAGAACATAATTAATGGTGTAAACCCTCTTGAGGTTAACCATATTTAATTCTATTATGAGGATATTCCTTCCTTTACTCCACAAGAAGACTCATCTCTTTACATTACAGGATCTAATAAAGAAATACTTGTCAAAACTATCATGGTAGATAACGACTCCTCTCTTAATTTATGCACTTATCAATTATTCCAAAAACTCAAATCAAAGGAAGAAGATCTTAATGAATCAAATGTTATTATAAAATATTTTAATAATGAAATTCAAGAAACATCAAGTTCTATACATTCTCCATTGTCACAATTATCTTCTATCCATCACTTTTCTTCATTCATATATGATCATCCTTGTTTACCAAATAACACCCATGCATATATTTCATATACGCTCCCTCCATATTATCAAGACTTGGAATATAGTGATAAAAATGAAGAATTTTCTTATCCTTCTTACATTCTATTTTGTAACATGATCAATTTTACACATATAAAAGTAAAATCTTTTGCTACATTATTCTACATTATAACAAAGCTTTTGTTATCACTACCTTTTATTCATCACCTTTTGTTCTTACCTTCAACACAACCAAATTATCCTTCAAAACCTCCTTTGATTTTGAAGCAACCTTAGACATGCTATACTCAAATAACCTTATATAATGTATATAGATCATCTTGTATATACCACAATTCCATCATCTAAAAATTCATATAAAAATATAAAAGTTTCAAAAAAAACAATCACATTGTATTTCTTTCAATTCATCAATTAAAATCAAAATATAAAAACATCCAAATCATCAAAATCTTCAAAAAACATCTTTTATTTTTGTACCTCTCAATTTGTGAAGTATTGCAGTTATATTTTCAGTTATTTTGGATAAATTAGTATTTATTTGGAATCCCGCACTTTCACATTCACATGAATAAATATCTTGATTTTATTTGTTATGATTATTAATCTCTCTTATATCAAAGTCCACATCGGCATTAAATAAAGTTTTGAGCATAGATAACTGATCTTGTTATTTACTTGAACCAAGTATATCTCTTCACATTAAAATGATTTCATTTGCACATTTGATATGATGCTACATAGTAGAAATGGTTTCCTGAGTGAAAAGTTTCCCTTGCTATCCTATCATGCACATGGTCTAGAATATTTGAGAATTGACAAAAGGACAAGCTCACCCCTACCCAGAATAAAAATACCTTGCTCTACAGCTAATCCGAGCAAGTATCCCTAGCATAGGAAGAAAAGAAAAGTTCAAAAAACAGAGAAAAATAAAAAGGTTATTTTGAATTATCACAGCAATATTTCAGCATTATCTCCAATATCAAGCAAAAATACAAAAGTACAAAAAAAAAATAAGCAAAAGTGAAAAGCAAAAGCAAAATACAATAAACTCCTTTCCCTACCCCTTGAAAAGAAAAGAAGGGTGCATGAGCTTGAATCCCTGGAATTCTCAATTATTCGAAAACTATGAGGGAAGCCCCATAACAGGTGGTTTGTGCCCAACCCGCTTGGCCTTGGGTAACTCCTAGCGTGGTGATATGTCTGTCACATTAGCGACCTTATTTTGTACAGACCTATGTCTGCTTATGGATTAGTTAGCTCTTGATAACCCGACTTACATAGTAGATTGGTACTGTTATATGCATCTTAATCATGGTTAATGAACACTTATTTGGTTAATTCAAATCACTTGTATCAAATTATCTTGCTCAAAACTGGTAAATGCACAAAGCAATTGCACACACATTTGTATTTGAGAGATTTTATGTATCATTATGATAAATCAAGATCAAAAATGAACTCACATACGCACATGGGATTCCTTATAAATCTAACTTTTGTCTTTAAGATACTTTGAAATATTTTTGCAAATTGTTTGAAATAATTTCATTTTCTTATTTGAGAACAGTTGTTTAGTATAAAGACAACTACATGCATTATCAAAAAAATCAAAATCATTTTCAAAAAACATGCAATAAAGTTACATTTATATATAACTTTTTGACTTTCGCGACGATGGTATAGTTCCAAAACCAAAATTGAAATTTTATGCCTAGCACAAGTCCTCATCTTTATATTTTTTGTTTATTTTCAAAAATTAAAAATCAACCATGCAATAAAACTATTATTTTCTTCTTTGGATTTCGCGATGATGGTATAAGTCTATACCTATAATTCTATGCCTAGTGTAAACCATCGTTCTAATTTTCTTTTCCATGTATTTTAAAAACAAAATTCATCAAAACATGTGACTTGCATCATTATGTTACACAATTATGCTTTACAAACAAACAAACATCTATTATATTTCATGTCATTATGTTTAAATTCAGTTTTTGCAACCATGGTATAAATTCTAAGGAATTATTCAAAATTTTATCACACTTAGGAATTTATGCCTAGCAACATCATATTTTCATGCATACTATTTTTATGAAAATCTAAAAACAAATCATCACACCATCATCACCATCACAACACCAAGTCTTAAGACAGTCTCTTAAGCACTCTTTTACTTTTAACAATATTTCTATACTGGGATTAGCTTGACGACCTAGCGAGCGGTGACTCCATGAAATGGTCATAAATAGCGACAATGTCCTTTGAAATTATTGTTAAAAGTCCCTTTTATTTTTTATCAAATCATTCCACAAACAACCAATTTGTTCACATCAGATTATTTCATTTAAATTTTAAAGCATGACATAAAGTCATAATATTTCCAAACGACATAATTACATGAATCATCAAACAAACAAATCAAAACATCAAAGCATCATACAAACATATACACAAGTCATATCACAAAAAAAATATCATATATATATATATATATATATATATATATATATATATATATATCTCAACAATTATATACATTATCTCAAAACTGGATTGGTATGCCACAATCTGTACCTCGGCATACTCAATCCTCTCAAAATAATAATGGCAATATAGTGCAGTCTGTAGTCAGTCAGCAGCTAGCCTCGACTGCAGAGCTCTAAAATCAAAAAAATAATAAAAATGAACAGTAAAAATGAATTAGGGTCTTTACCCTCTTTTCTTAAATTCAAAAACAAATTAACAACATTTTAATTTTGCTTTTCCGTGTTTTTACCTCAAACGTTCGATTTGGGTAAAAACACGGAGGGGGCACCATAGTAAGCTGTCATACGATTCGACCTAGAATCCTCACCTAAAAATTGGAATAAATTTTTGTTTTCTCGTAAATCGAGAAGAACTCGTCTTTAACGCATTTTCCTCAAAAAATTCGCTAAAGAGGGGGCAAAATGTAGCACCCTAAAATTGGTGCAGTAAAACCTTAGAAAATAATTAAAATTACCTTAGTAATAATTCAAAATTTAAATTTTAACCCCAAACCGACTGTTAAACCGCTTCCCTTGTTTTTCGCACCATTTTTAGGATTTGTTGTGACCGTTGGACGATATTGTCCCCGATCAGACGATATCGCCTCAAATCAGACGAATTTGTCTAGAGCAAAACGTCCAGACGATTTCGTCCCAAAATTGATTTTTCAAAATTAGCTTATGTTTCAACGACGTCTCTAACCTGGGCAAAAGCGTGTCTGCACGGTTAGAGACCTCCCCCGTTGGAGATCTCCCAAATTAGAATGATCTCCAACCTCCCAACCTCATTCCTATGCCTATTTAATCTTAGGCCCTCCCCTTGACATTCCCCTGGCTGAATTTTACTACACTTCGAGTTTTACATGCATTAGAATGTCTTAGACTATTGTTTGCCTTTGTCCCTTTTCAAATTTTCTTGCAGGAACTTTGTCATTCTTTAGCCAGAGCAAGCTCAGATCGTTGCAGATGATCCTGTATGATCTCGGACGATCACGCCACAATTCAAGACGATTATGTATTTTGTAGATAATTTCGACTGCAGCCAACGTTGGGGGCAAATCCATACCCTGAGTTTGTGTTCTTTGTCCATTATCTACTGTTTTGCTTTGCATTAGTTAGATTTATTTCTATTTTGCATCTTGGAGTTCACCTCACGTAGCATAGATGCATGATAGAGTCAAATTTAGTCATTAAAACAATGCATTTTACTTAATTTGTTATCTAAAGTTGTCATTCTAACATTCATACTTTCATTTCTATCATTTTCCCTTGCTTTTGCAATTGTATTTTTTGTTCTTGGTATCCATTTATGTAGTTGTAGGTCTCTGACAAAATCGTCAGACTATTTCGTCAGATTAGAGACGATATCGTCAGATTAGAGATGATTTCATCAGATTAGAGACGATCTTGTCAGATTAGAGACGATCTTGTCAGATCAGTAGATCAGGGATGATCCTGTCAGATTAGAGACGATCTTGTCAAATTCCAGACGATCTGGACTGCTTCAAAAATTAGAACCTCCATCAGACATCCGGATCAGGTATGGCTTTTCTAATCTAGTATATTTCCTATATTTTTTGTTTAATTCTATTTTTTGTATTCATATAATCAGCATTTCATATAGCTTAGCTTAGATTCATTTGGCCAAACCTAGGACTTGGATGATTAAAGCTAAAACTGAACACATCAAACACATTCCCAACCTAGGCATGGAAACTGCCATTCAAAAGTTTCCTGGTGAACCCACCATCCGTCGAAAATTCACCCTTATACACCTCCCCCGAGAGGTGGGACCTTCAAAGGGCCTCTCAGTCCGAGGTATTGTCTCATCCTTTTCACATCCCCATTTTGGGCATGGATCCTATAGCATGAAGGTAAGGATGCAAAAAATTTGAAGCGATACACAATCCAAATACAACTTATACATTGGGGGATTATTTCCCATTACACACAAACAACCTTGTTGACCTCAACAACCCTTTCCCTTCGGTCGCAACGGGAGACAATTCAAGGACTCACCTCCAAGAGGGGTATGGACAAGACCAAGAAGGGTCTTCGGATGATGAGTTAGATTACGAGGTAGCACCTTGGGATCCTCTTGAGTCAGGAAGCAATCATTCCCACATGCTTCCCATGGATGATTATCAAGAAAGCTTCCTGACCATGTTCCCATTGGATGATCCAATTGAGCATATGCCACCTCAAGAAAATTAGGTCCCCCCATAGAGAGCGGAACAACCTCGATGGGACCATATTAATTTGCTCGAACAATATGAGCTTCATTTGTCACAAACTACTGTTGTAGCAAACGAAGGCCTTTCAATCTCTGATAGTGATTATGAAGACGAAATCGAGATGGCCTATCTCAACCACATACGACAAATGCAACAACAGTATCCCTTAGGCATAGATGACATGTTTGAACACCTGCACATAGGACCAAGACATAGGTGGCACCTCAACCCGACATAGTTATAGAAATTATTGCACTCGCCACTCTAGATACACAGAGAGCATCTTCCACCTAGAGAACCTATCAAACCATCAGTGCCTAGGGCAGACCCTGTCTGCATGTCCACGCATAGGGCCGATCCATTTGTGCCAGTGCCCACTGAGCCAGATCCAAAGCACCAAGAACATTTGAAATGTCATAGTCATCACACATGCGGTAATGGAGGTCATAATCATTTCATCAACATGATCTCCATTGACTTAACCACCCCCATCCATGATCCAACCGACCCGACACGGTTATTGTATCTAGACCTAGATGCTATTGAATAGGATCCTGCTGACACACCACCATCTCCATCAGAGTATTGGCCTTATGGTGGGATGTTTCATTTCACTCCAGGACAGGCTCAGGATGTCATTCATGCTGAAGAGGAACCTGGCATTCCTAACGATGATCTTAATTCAGCAAACGATATCCATCTGATCCCTACTCCACACCAGTTGGAGGATGGATCCCACATGTCGATCGAGGCAATGACTGACGTAGACATCGGCACAGATCCAATGAATCCATGGATTCTCAAGCTGGGGTAAGTCTCTCCCCTGAAGAGCAATCCGATTACATTGCCCTTCTCATGGAGAAGAAGGAGGTTTTTGCATGGTCATACAAAGACATGCCGAGATTAGACCCACAGCTAGTCACGCATAATTTAATGCTTGATCTGAAAATCAATCCAATAAAGCAAAAACTATGCAAGATGCACTCAATAGTGGCCTTAATGGTCAAAGATGAGTTACAAAAGTTGTTGGATGCACAGTTTTTCATCTTCATGGATTATCTGCCATGGTTGTCTAACATGGTTCCCATAAAAAAGCCCGACGGGAGGATTCACATATGCATCGATTTTCGAGATCTAAACAAAGCGAGTCCTAAGGATGATTTTACCTTGCCTAGAATTGACGCATTGGTAGATGCTACAGCGGGCCATGAAATGCTTTCCCTCATGGATGGTTTCTCAAGATACAATCAGATTCGTATTAATCTTGAAGACCAACTAAAAATGGCATTCACAATGCCTTGGGGGACATTTTGCTAGAAGGTCATGCATTTTGGCCTTAAAAATGCTGGTGCCAACTACCAATGTGCCATGACATACATCTTTCACGATTACATGCACAAGACTTTGGAATATTACATGGATGATTTGTTGGCCAAATATCTTTTGTGTCCAGATCACCTCGGTGACTTGAGCAAGGTCCTTGATCGACTCATTGAAAATAAAGTTAGACTAAACCCCAAGAAGTGTGTCTTTGGCATCACCTCTAGAAAGCTCTTGGGTTTCATAGTCTCCAAATGAGGAATCGAGGTAGACCCAAACAAAGTCAATGCAATCCTTGAAATGCTTCCCCCAACTACCATCAAGCAGCTCAAGAGTCTACAGGGAAAGGTCACGTCAATTAAGCACTTCATAGCACAATTATCTGACAAGTGCCGATCCATGAATAAATTATTGCACAAGGGGGTAGCCTTCCATTGGGATGACGAGTGCCAGTCAGCCTTTGACGACATTAAAAAGTACTTGGCCTTGTCGCCAGTATTGGCACCACCTAGACCAGGAGTGTTGTTCTACTTATACATCTCAACTACTGAGGTGACACTGGACGCCATGCTATCCTAGCACAATGAATTGCACAAAGAATAGGCTACTTACTATCTTAGCCACACCCTGGTCAGTTATGAACTTAACTATGCATACATCGAGAAGCTCTGCTTGGTAGTGGTGTTTGCTACCAAGAAGCTACACCATTACATGTTGAGCAACAAGACGTATGTTGTGTATAAGGAGAATCCATTGTGATACATGATGATTCGTACTTATCATAGTAGCCGCACAACAAAATGGATCATGTTTTTGACAGATTTTGACATAGAATTCATTGGACAAAAATCCATAAAAGGTCAAGTCATCGCTGATCAACTGGAAGAGGCTCCTCTTGAAGATGATCAGCCTCTGACCTTCGAACTACCTGATGATGGGGTCTTTCATGTTTCAAAATTGCCAGATTCTGATGAGCCTGAGTCACAGGCTGACATAACCCTATTCTTTGATGGTTCTAAGTGTGAGCAAGGAGGTTGCACGGGAATTGTATTCTTCACACCATAAGGGGATCCAATGCCTCTGTCATTTAAATTAGACTTCCCGTGCACCAATAACAATGCAGAATACGAAGCCTTGCTCATAGGTCTTCAGACAACAGTCACCACGAACATTAAACGATTGAACATATTTGGTGATTCGTTGTTAATTGTCAATCAAGTTAAAGGGATATTCCAATGTAAATGCCTAGTTTTGCAGGCTTACAAAGCCCTTGTGGACAATTTTTTAGCACAACTTGAATGGTATGACATCAAAGCACTCCCTCGATCATCAAATCATTTTGTAGATACTATGTCCTCCTTGGGGTCATTAATACCACAAGACCCTTCCGGTGAGATGACAACTATTCAAGTCAAGACATTATCGCAACCCGCAATGGAGCATGCAAGCTCTGACATCACGCCAGGAATCCACTTGATCTAGATTGAACCATCTTCGGATAGGTTCTATCGAATCCAAGATTGTTTGACTCAAGCCAACTAGGGGTCCTTGTTCTCCTCTTCCCCTCTTAATAGCAACACAACACTATTTTTACAAGTTCTTTCCTGCTCAGCTTTTGCTCAGGATGAACTTCAAGAGGGATTGGCTGTTCATACCCTCGAGGTTTCTAATCAGTAGGATTTGTACACACCCCTAAGGGATTACCTCAAGCTAGGTACTCTCTCGCTTAGATTGACACAAGCCGTGAAAAGATCATTCAAATAGAAAGCGGCAAAACATGTCTTGCTAGGAGACATTTTGTATCGTCGGAGCTATGAAGGAATCCTCCTCCGTTGCTTGGACCAGCAGGAGTCCGCTTGGGCGATCACCCAAGCCCACGATGGTACATGCGGTGGCCATTTTAATGGTATGGCCATCGCAAAGCGCATTCTCCGCATGGGTTATTATTGGCCATATTTAGAGCGAGATTGTTGCGCATATGTGAAGAAGTGCATGAAGTGTCAACATCATGCCAATTTGACACACGTACCTTCTTAGGCCTTGCAACCAATCCAATCGGCTTGGCATTTTTCACAGTGGGGCTTTGATCTAATCGAAAATATCTCCCTTGCATCGTCGGGTCATCACACATTTATCATAACGGCCACAAAGTATTTTACCAAGTGGGTGGAAGCAATTTCGTTAACCTCTATGACTGGACCCCGCATTGCAGAGTTTATTTTGCATAACATCATTTGTCATTTTGGTATTCCATCCAATATTCTCTCGGATAATGGGATGCCCTTCAAGAACAAAGACGTGCGTGCTTTGACCACAAAGTACAAAATTTAGCACAGTTTTTCAACACCCTATTATCCACAGGCAAATGGGCAAGCAGAGACATCCAATAAAATGCACGTCGTCATCCTCGAAAAGACTATCATAGATAATCATAAGGATTGGCACATTCAGATCTCGCTTGCCCTATGGGCTTATCGCACTAGCATTTGGAATCCCACTGGGGAAACTCCATTTTTGTTGGTGTATGGCTCCGAGGTAGTCATGTGAAAATGATTGAAAATCCAACTAACTTCATATTATTTACAAAATCATTATATAGGCACTAATGGCCCAAAATACATAACCAAACCCATCAAATCATGGATTTGATCCAATATGCTTAACCATAAGCTACAAAAGTGCAAGGGAGAATGCACGTAACTTCTAAGTTAAGAGAAAAATAATAATGCAAACCTAGCTAGGAACTACTAGAGGGGTCATATGAAGGATCAAACATCAATCCTCATCATGCCTCCCCACAATAGAAGCATTGGCCTCCAATGCTTTCAAAAGAGCAGGAAAGTCGCAGGACATCTGATGAAAAGAAATCCAATGAGCCTGATGCGGCAGCTGTCCTCGCTGAGCCACAAGATATGAGGTGGTAGACCCCTGGCGAGTCTATTGAGTCTTTGTGTCATAGATCTAATCAGAATCCAATGGTAACTGAGAATAAGGAACCACGTCCACAGGATGACTAATAGCTGGTGTTGTCTCCAATGTAGATTCAAAGTACAACATCAAAATATTTACATTGACATCATGAATTCCCAAGTGTGTGGGAAGATCAAGGGAGAAAGCATTCTCGGACACCTATTGAATAATAGTATAAGGCCCATAGCGAATCGGTTTGATTTTACTATGAGTCTTATCAGTAAAACATCATTTGTCAAGATGCAACCAAACTTTGTCACCAACCTAAAATGGATGAGGAATTCGATGTCGATCCATGGCCTTTTTCTGCTGCTGTTGTGTCTTTTGCAAAATCTCAACCACCTTTGATTGTAGATTGTGCAAGTGCTAAATAAATGAGTGTGCCTTGTCTTGCTCCTTCTGAAGATGTGAAGTGACAGGAGAAGGCAAAGACAAAGGTAACTCATAAGGTGCCAAGGGCTTAAATCCCATACAAACCTCAAAGGGTGAATGACCTATAGAAGAATGTAGGGCTCTATTGTAGGCATGTTCAATATGAGTGAGACTCAAGTTCCACTTTGCTGGTGAAGCGTGATGATAGATTCATAAACTTTGCACAAGGGTACGGTTTACCACTTCAGTCTAGCCATCGGACTGCGGATGATAGGCGATGGAAAAGTTAAGGGAAACTCCTAAAATTTTCCACAAAGAACACCAAAAGTGACCCACAAAGCGTGAATCATGATCTGATATAATGCTGGTAGGTAGACCAAAGGAACGCCAAATGCTGTCAAAGAAAAATTGGGCTAAGTCTACTGTAGAACTTGTCTTGCGGCATGGAATAAACTTAGCCATCTTACTAAATCTGTCAACCACCACGAACACACAATCATGTTGTCGCACTGTCATAGGAAAACCACTAACCAAATCCATGGAAATGCTTTCCCAAGGATGGGAAGGAATGGGCAAAGGCATGCCTAAGCCAAACTTCTTGTTAGCTAGTTTTGAGTGACAACAAACTGCACACTGTTTGAGAAATCTCAACACATCCCTCTGCATTTTAGGCCAATAGAAAACTCTTTGCAAGTGATGAAGTGTTTTGTGCTTCCCAAAGTGACCACCATAAAGTGTAGAATGAGCTTCCTTAAGAAGTGACACTCTAGGCTCACAAGGAACACAAACCTTGTCCAATTTGTAAAGAAGTCCTTCTTTGATGTAGAAATCTTGGAAAGGATGCAAATTGGAAGAAGAAGGCTTACTCACTTGCTCAAATATTTTCCCAAAATCAGGATCCTATGAATACTTATTAGGCCAAGTCTGAAATCCCAAGTGTGAAGTGGACATAATTGTTAAGGCAAGAGTGGCAGGAGGCCTACTCAAACAATCAGCAACAATATTACTCTTCCCATTTTTGTACTTGATCACTAAGTAAAATTGTTGGAGGTAAGAGGCCCACTTCATATGTCTTGATTCTTCAATTTTACTTTGAGATTGTAAAAACTTAAGAGGCATATGATCAGTGTGTACTACTGTATCTTTTCCCAAAATATAATGTCTCTAGTACTTGATAGCTTGAACTAATGCATACAACTCCTTGTCATATGTAGAATAGTTCAACTTAGCAACAGAAAAAGTTTCTGAATGATAAGCAACTGGATGACCATTCTGTTTGAGCACATATCCTAAGGCAACTTTAGAGGCATCCATTTCAATCTCAAAATGTTGATAGAGGTTAGGTAAATTTAACATAGGTGTTGTACAAAGTTTATTTTTGAGTTTCTCAAAGGCAATCTCTTGGATTTTCTCCCAATGAAATGGAACTTTAGATTTAGTGAGATAATGCAATGGAGCTGCAAGGGTGGAATATTGAGGAATGAACTTGCGATAAAAATTCGCAAGTCCTAGGAAACTCCTTAACTCAGTGAGAGTTGTAGGAGGGGACCACTTAAGTAAAACATCAAATTTTGTGGGATCTACCTGAATTCCACTTTCACTAATCACATAACCAAGGTAAGAAACCGAAGTATTGCCAAAAGAACACTTGGAAGAATTGGCATATAATTGATTCTTCGCAAGAAGATCAAGTGTATGATGGATATGCCTAAGGTGTTCCTCCCAAGTCTTTGAGAATATCAATATATCATCAAGATATATTATTACAAATTTGTCAAGTACATCACGAAATACATCATTCATCAACCTCATGAAGGTTGCAGGAGCATTAGTAAGACCGAAGGGCATGACAAACTATTCAAAAAGGCCCATCTTCGTCTTAAAAGTTGTCTTCCATGTATCCTTAGCTTGGATACGCACTTGATGATATCCACTTTTGAGATCTATTTTTGAAAAGAACTTAGCTCCTTGGAGCTGATCTAATAAATCATCAATGCGTGGGAGTGGATAACTATTCTTTATAGAAATTCTGTTCAAAGCACGAAAAATCAATGCACAATATCCAAGTGCCATCTTTTTTAAGAACTAACAAAATAGGTGAAGCACAAGCATAAGTACTTTTCTTAATGAAACCCTTAGACAACAAATCTTCTATTTGCATTTTTATTTCTTCATTTTGCAAAATAGATTGTCTATACATGGGAGCATTAGGTAGTGAAGAACCAGGAATGATTTCAATGGTCGTGATTAATTGTGTGAATTGGAGGAAGAGACTTTGGCTCCTGAAATATGTGTGAGTAACTTTGCAATATTTTATCCATTGAAGAGTGTTGCTTTGGAATGGATGTGGATGTAGAAGTGTTTTGAGAGCGAATGAAAATTAGAGCAACATCACCACATTTTTTAATTACTCTTTTTGTTTGCTTGGAACTTAGAATGATGTTAGGAGTGTTGGTGCTTTTAATGAGAAAAACCTTACCATATTTTTGAAGTGTGTAGGTTCTTTTGAAAGCATCATAAACAACTCTCCTATCATACTAAAAATGTTGTCCAAGCAAAATCCCACAACAATCCATAGGAGTCACATCACAAGTGACTTGATCTATGAAATGTGGGCCAAGTGCAAATTTTAATGTGCAAGTGTGAGTGATTTCTGAACCTCTTCCACTATCCTTCCAACCCAAATAATAAGGTTGAGGATGAGGCTCCATAGGTAACTTCAAATGCTCGATAATGCAAAATTATGGAGCAAATGAGCTCAAGTGATGAACAAAGCATCATGAGCGCTCTCAGATGAACTTACATTTACTAAGGTAACCTCATTGAGCTTACCTCGTAATTTCGTATATACTCTACTTTCTCCTACTGACTCAAGGGGACCTTTGGGAGCATCCTCCTCTTGAGTAGTAATGACTAAACTCTTCTTTTTAAGCTTAAAACAATAAGATTTTTCATGACCTTTCTTCTTACAATAGTTACAAAACTTTTTAGAAGAAGAAGAAGAAGGTTTGGAAGAAGAAGAAGAAGAGGGAGTAGAAGCAGAAGGAGAAGGAGAAGATGGAGAAGAAACATTCTTCTTTTCAGCAAAATTCTTCTTTTGTGAGAAAGAATTATTCCCTTTTGATGATTTTGCAACCACTTGAGTAGCAGGTGTGCGGAATGCCTGTGAATGCGCCTTAAACTTGTCCTCTGCAAGTTGTGCTTGGTTGAAAACTAAATCCAATGTGTCCATAGAAACAAACATAATTTCCCTGTACAAATGTTCCAACAAACCACTTTGAAATTTGAGAATCAAAGCTTTAATATCTTCCTCCACATTCAAAAGTATCCTATACCTGTTGAATTGAAAGATATATTCCTGCACAGTCATATTAGTACTTTGTCGAAATCGAAACCATTTAATGACCAATTCCTTAGAATAATTGGAAGGATAAAAATTGGTCTTAAGAAAGTCTACAAGCTCATCCCATGAGGTGAGTTCATCATGACCTCTTTTTCTTTCAACAAGTACTTTAGGTAAACCAGAAAGTTTGAGTTTAGCATATGGAACCATATCCTCATCTGCAAGTTGAGTGTAAGAAAACCAAGAACTCATGTCAAGAATCCAACTATTCAAGACTTCAGGGTTCCAGGATCCATCATAAAGTGGCACTTCACAACGAACTCTCAGGAAAGAATCACTAGCAAAAGTTGAAGCATTGTGGACAAAAATGTCATTTAACTTCATTAAAAGGTTACCAAGAACTTCTGCCATGGTAGTATCATTAGCTTTATCTGCTAAAGCTTTTACAACATGGGCAAGTTCTGCCACTTGGGCAGCCAAGTCAGAAGCCATGTGAGACTGGGTATAAGCCAGAAGTAAAATGGAAAAGCACTTAAAAATCAAGGAAAAATTGAAGGTTCCTTGTTACAATGTTGTGCCTTGAAAATTACCCCTAAGGCTTAAAATTTAAAAATTTAAACTAACCTAAGGTTTACAATTTATATTTGACTTTTGGGGACCTATCTGGTGGGCTCTGTGGGGATGGCAGCAGTTTCTGGAGGAGGTATGAACAACTGGAGGAATGTAGTGATGGCATCAGCTCCGTCATAGAGCGTGCATGCTAGGGCTGGTATTTCTTTTAAAAATGATTGGAAGGAACAAGATTTCCCATTACATGCCAGGAATTGCTTGTTAAAGAACAATGGATGTTTGGAACGATGTGAAGCCAGGTCGGTTCTAGTGGTTCAACCAGACTCGATGGCAGAAGATGTGGAGTATTTAACCAAACATGCGCTTATTGGTAAATTTATGGGCATCCGAATTTCTCTTCCCTTTGTGGAGGCTTGGGTTAGGAAGACTTGGAACCCTGAAGGTGATGTGGAGGTGATGCTGAGTGCAAACAACTATTTTATGGTGGTTTTTTATTGTCTTGAGGATCATAACAAAGCATTTGAAGGAGGTCCCTATTTTTGTAACCAAGCGAGACTCTTTCTTAAAACCTGACATGTGGGTTTCAACCCATCAGAGGAGCGGCCGTCACGGGTTTCGATGTGGGTTCGGCTTTCGTGGCTCCCATTGGAATTTTGGAGAAATGACATCTTGCATATGATTGCCCTTCTACTTGGGAAGTCGGTTGGGCCGTCACGACAGACGCTAGATAAAAAGGTAATCTCTATTGCTCGTATCTGTGTTGAAATTGATTTAAACAATCCTATTCCAGCTTCTATTGAAATACAGTTCGGATCAACCAAATGGGTTCAAAAACTTGACTATGAAGCTCTTCCATTTCGTTGCCGGATTTGCCATGAATATGGCCACTTACAAAGAAAATGCCCTAAGTTTGTCCTGCCTGTGGCTTCAAATCCTGGGCCCTCTCGAGTTGTACAAAATATGGATAAAGGAAAAGCCCCGATAAAGGAGGGGGATCAGGATAAGGAAGGCTTTGTTACGGTAAAACCTCAAAACAAAGGAAGAAAGGCAAAAAGAGACATTAAGGATAACCATCTAGATGCTCAGCTCAACCATTTTGAAATTCTAGAGAATCTTGATCAGTGCGTGGAGATACCTGAAACATCGCTACCTATTATAGATATAACAGGACCAAATCAGTTGTATCTTCATGAGGTGGAACCAAGGGAACCAGATATAGGGGGTTTAAATGAAGAATAGAGGGCTTTGGTTCCGAGTATAGGTGATATGGTTGGCCCTAGCCCTGGAAGTGAAGTTATCTTAGAAAATGGCACAGATTTAGATATGCCCTCTCCTACCCAGGCACTGATGCAGTCATCCATGGACTGTAAAACTCCTACGGTGCTGGGATTGCAACATAAAATAATTAAAAAAATGCTTCAGATAAGAATATGAAGGTGGGTCGAAAGAAAGACCAGGATAAAATTAAGTTAATGGGGGAGACTTTGGTAGAGTCAGGTTTGGTGAGAACATTGGACTCCCATTTTTATAACCCCCAAAAATGATTATACTTTCATGGAATGTAAGGGGGTTGAACAACATCCCCAGACAAAAAGTTGTTCGTGATTTGATTCGTGTTCATTCTCTGGATGTGGTTTTTATTTAGGAGACTAAATTAGCTATTGATAGTTTGTTCAATATTGCTCCCAAGTTGTGGAGAAAGGGGCAATGTCAGTGTATTGGTGCATGTGGATATGCTGGTGACCTTGCTTGTTTATGGGATCTAGTTAAGATCTCTCCTCTTACCTGGATTTCCAGCAGGTGGTCTATTTCGATGATCGGGCATGATAATGACTCTGGATTTCCTACTTACAAACATGTATGCTCCTATTGATTACAATAGTAAAGTGAATTTATGGGAGCACATTGGCTTTGTGAGAAGTTTGGCTCCCCTGTACCCATGGATTTTGGCTGGAGACTTCAATTCTATCACTTGTCTGGAGGAAAAACGTGGTGGGATTGATCGTCTTGAGCCTTTTTCTTCTATCTTCAATGCTCATATCCGAGACTTGAACTTGGTTGACATCAAGCCGGATAATGGGATATTTACTTGGCATAATAGAAGATGTGGGGAATATTCCATTTCAGAGAGACTGGATAGGTTTCTGATCTCTAGTTTTTGGATTGGAAATAATAGAAGCGCTAGTTCTGTGATTCTGGAGGGTAGAGGATCTGATCATTGGCCTATAAAACTCTCTGCTCTGGAGTTAGGGCTAAAAAAGAATCCCTCATTTAAGTTTCAACTTATGTGGCTACGAGATCCTAAGCTTCATGATTTCATGCAAAGCTGGTGGACTAATGGCAAACCTCCCCATGGCACCGCTATGTACTCATTTATGAAGCGGCTTCAATTTGTTAAGCATAAATTGAAGAGATGGAATAGACTAAATTTTGGGAACCTTTCCTTGGCTAAGCTGGTAGCTCTTAGAACGGTGGAAGAATCCTTAAGGAAGATTAGAGATCAGGGACTCACAGAGGAGCTTCTTATTGAGGAATCTGAGGCTGTAAAAGACCTTGTTGAATGGGAACTAAGGGAAGAAATTTTTTGGAAACAAAAAGCTCGAGTAGATTGGCTTCAGGAAGGGGATAGGAACACAACCTTCTTTTATAACTCTGTTAAGGCTCGTCGTAATGGTAACCTGATTACCTCTCGTTAATTCTCAGGGTGCCCTACTTTCTTCTTTCAGGGATATTTTAGAAGAGACTAAGAGGTATTTTTCCTCTCTCTTCAAGGAGGATGCCCTCTCAGATGATGAGGAAGAAAAACTTATTCTAAACTGTATTCCCTCGATTGTTTCTAGATGTTGAGCAAGGTGTTGCAAGAAGGTTGTCATTGTTGTCAACACAGGCAGTTAGATCCAAGGATGCAGTGGGTAGACAGATCAGAAGTCATTCAGATGCAGAAGATAGAAAAAATTCGAAGAAAAAGACAAGTTAGAAAACTGTAGTAATGACTAAACTCTTCTTTTTAAGCTTAAAACAATCAGATTTTCATGACCTTTCTTCTTACAATAGTTACAAAACTTTTTAGAAGAAGAAGAAGAAGGTTTGGAAGAAGAAGAAGAAGATGGAGTAGAAGCGGAAGGAGAAGGAGAAGAAGGATATGGAGAAGAAACATTCTTCTTTTGAAATTTTTTTTTCTTTTGTGAGAAAGAAATATTCCCTTTTGATGAGTTTGCAACCACTTGAGTAGCAGGTGTGCGGAATGCCTGCGAATGCGCCTTAAACTTGTCCTCTGCAAGTTGCACTTGGTTGAAAACTGAATCCAATGTGTCCATAGAAACAAACATAATTTTCCTATACAAATGTTCCAACAAACCACTTTGAAATTTGAGAATCAAAGCTTTAATATCTTCCACATAGTCATATTAGTACTTTGTCGAAATCGAAACCATTTAATGACCAATTCCTTAGAATAATTGGAAGGATAAAAATTGGTCTTAAGATAGTCTACAAGCTCATCCCATGAGGTGAGTTCATCATGACCTTTTTTTCTTTCAACAAGTACTTTAGGTAAACCAAAAATTTTGAGTTTAGCATATGGAACCATATCCTCATCTGCAAGTTGAGTGTAAGAAAACCAAGAACTCATGTCAAGAATCCAACTATTCAAGACTTCAGGGTTCCAGGATCCATCATAAAGTGGCACTTCACAACGAACTCTCAGGAAAGAATCACTAGCAAAAGTTGAAGCATTGTGGACAAAAATGTCATTTACCTTCATTGCAAGGTTACCAAGAACTTCTGCCATGGTAGTATCATTAGCTTTATCTGCTAAAGCATTTACAACATAGGCAAGTTCTACCACTTGGGCAGCCAAGTCAGAAGCCATGTGAGACCGGGTATAAGCCAGAAGTAAAATGGAAAAGCACTTAAAAATCAACTAAAAATTGAAGGTTCCTTGTTACAATGTTGTGCCTTGAAAATTACCCCTAAGGCTAAAAATTTAAAAATTTAAACTAACCTAAGGTTTACAATTTATATTTATTAATTTAAAAATAACTTAAGTAAAAATGAAATATAAATAATCAAAGATTAATTAATTTACTTAAATTATTAAAAATTAAATTAATAAAAATAAAAATAAAAATAATGACATGCAACCTTAGAATAGGAAAATTTAAATTTTTTTTACAAATTTACTGTCGGTCACTGAATTCCATTGGTTGT
This sequence comes from Wollemia nobilis, assembly GCA_028583015.1. Classification (NCBI taxonomy): domain Eukaryota; kingdom Viridiplantae; phylum Streptophyta; class Pinopsida; order Araucariales; family Araucariaceae; genus Wollemia; species Wollemia nobilis. Next base: position 686,049 of record JAQPPZ010003950.1, read on the forward strand.
GCACTGTCTGAACTGCACTAGCACTATTCCCGAGGTGGCCAATCATGCAAAAAATTTTGCACCTGGTACTAAAAATTTTGTGCCTACTACAAATTTTTTTTGTGTAGCCTCGGGCTGCGTGCAGGTAAAGACTCACTTGTAGCCTCGGGCTACGTGCAGGCTACCGGCTACCAACAACGGACTTAGCATAGTCGACGTTTCATCGGTTATGAAGTGCGTGGATGTCTGTGCCTGCTCTTTGTGTAGGTGAACGGACTATCCGGTCGGCTAGGCAGCCGCGACGAGATTGGCCCAAAGCACTGCGGCCCTGTCAGCGCAGCAGGCCTAACAGCCTCGTTAGGCCTGTCAGCCACAGCGGGACTGACAGCCCATTGCAAGTTTGTTAGACATGATAGGCCACTACAGGCCTGTCAGCCGCAGGGGGACTGACAGCCCGTTGTAGGTCTGTCAGCCATGACAGGCAGTTGCAGGCTTGTCAACCGCGACGGGCTGGACATACTGTAGGGTCTGTCAGTTGTGGCAAGCCTGACAGACTGTAGGGTCTGTCGGTCACTAGCAGCCACGGCGTCACATAGCCGACTGACCGTCGGCTGTGTTGGACGTCGACCGATGTCCGTCGACAGTCGATAGGCAAGGTTTGTCGATCGACGAACGTCCGATGGCCGACGTCGGTAGGCAGCGACGCTGACTCAGCCAAGCCGCCTGCACAAATTAGACCTCGACTCCTGCTGAGATGGAGTCGAGGGACTTGTAAACAAAAAAAATCAATTTTTTTTTTTTTTACAATCTAGATTTAATTAATATATAAAAATAAATATATATCAATTAAAAATTTCAATTCCCTAACAAAAACTAATTTTTTTTTTTTAAATTAACCAGGTGGGTTAATTTAACAAACTTAGAAAACTAGAATTTTTACAATTATTAGCAATATTTGAAGGCAAATTACCTTCAAATTTCTTTAAAATTGCTAATTTTCTCTTGGATATCACCAAAAGTCCTTCAGTAGCTCTCCTTTCAAGATCCAATCGACACACAACTAGCGTTTGAAAGGCAACCAGATCTAAGTCGACACACGACCTAGTTTGATGATCCTCAATCTTCAAGACTCTGAAATGGCAGGAACTTCAAGAACAACAAGCTCCCTAATTCGCATTTCACCGTAGGAGAAATCCAACCCTGCCAAGGGATTTTTGTAGAAAATAAATCGGGGTAAACTTCTCCTATACTTCTTGAGCATACGGAGAAAGTTGGAACAAGGATTTTGACACCTAAGGAAATTCCTTCTGCGTATGGTTTTCAAGCTCCCCTTGAGCTTGAATCGAGTCCTCAATGAAAACAAGTTTCTCATAAGAAAAACAATTCTATCTCCTATCCTCTCACCTCACAAGCCCTAGTGTAAACTTGAACTAGGCTCTGATACAAATGAAAAGGATTGAAAATCCAACTAACTTCATATTATTTACAAACTCATTATATAGGCACTAATGGCCCAAAATACATAACCAAACCCATCAAATCATGGATTTGATCCAATATGCTTAACCATAAGCTACAAAAGTGCAAGGGAGAATGCACATAACTTCTAAGTTAATAGAAAAGGAATAATTCTAACTAGAAGATCTATTTTAGCTATCTTGAAGTACACACTTCCTACTTTGAGTTCACACTTACTAACTAACACTCTAAATGACAACTAGAAGATAACTAGTGCCCATAAGTGCATGTGAGGAGACTCACTTACAATTATTTGCAAGAAATAAACTATGCAAACCTAGCTAGGAACTACTAGAGGGGTCATATGAAGGATCAAACATAAATCCTCATCATCATGCCTCTTGAGTTGGAAATCCCTTCGCTGCGCATATCAATGCAAGAGTTCATCAATTATGACACTACATGGCAAGCCTGGTTAGATCAACTTACGTTTCTTGATGAACAACACGTCAATGCTCTCGAGCATTTACGTATCTATCAAGAGCGACTTAAGAGAGCATATAACATGAAGGTTCACCTAAGGGATTTTTAGGTTGGAGATTTGGTCTTAAAAGAGAACTAGCAGAATTCTAATTTGCCGTCCCATCTCCAAGACAAGTTCATGGCAAACTGGTTACGTCCGTATGTGATTGACAGTAAGATAGGACCTAGAACATACCGGCTCGCCTCTCTTGAAGGACTCAAGGAGATAGAACCCTTGAACATTAGTCATTTGAGGCCATTCTACATTTAGAGATCCATAGTCCACACAAAAGCTCCAAGGATTTCCACAATCGCTTGGTCAATCCCAAAATGCCCCAAAGGTGTCTATAAACCCTTTGGTCAAACCAAAAGCTCCAAGGATTTCCACAATCACTTGGTCAATCCCAAAATGCCCCAAAGGTGTCTATAAACCCTTTGGTCACACCAAACGCTCCAAGGATTTCCACAATCGCTTGGTCAATCCCAGAATACCCCAAAGGTGTCTATAAACCCTTTGGTCAAAACAAAAGCTCCAAGGATTCCCTTAATCACTTGGTCAACCTCAAATGCCCCAAAGGTATCCATAAACCCTTTGGTCAAACCAAAAGCTCCAAGGGTTACCATAACCGCTTGGTCAATACAAATATTCAAAAACCAACAAAAACCAACAAAAACAATAAAAATCATCAAAAAAAAAACAACACATTTCATGCATATTCTTCAATATCAAAAATACAAAAAAATAGGTTGCATTAGGCATCACCTCCATACATTGCATATTACCTAGGTCATACAAGTCAAAAGCACCATAAACTGTAATTGCTCGGCAATTTTCTCATTTTTCACATAAAATCAATTTTATCAATGAATACATCCTGCATCACACCATCCATATTTTTAGCAAAGTCAATTATCTCCTAATATATTTAGGGTTTTCATCATTCAGCTGTCTTTAAATTTCTAGCCAAAAAAATTGTACAAAGTCAAACATATTTTACACAAGAAAGTTTTACTTGGGTCACGCCTAGTTATGTAATATCCCTACACAAATTAAAACACATAAAATAATTCCTAAGTTGTGTGAACATAAGATGAAAACTACAAAGCAGTCTAGAGTGCCATAGGTGAAAGATTAGCCTGTTCATCCCCCTATGCGAATGGTTCAAGAATGTTGAGAATTGACAAAAGGACAAGCTCTTCCCCATTCATTCCTTCTAATCAACAGTGGTTTTCACCACTAACAAAAATTCAAAAATCACCATTGGTCCCTAAGGTTGTAAGGATTCGTACTACATGTCCCTGCCAAGGATGGGTAGTCATCCCCAAGGCCTAAAAGAATCAATGACCATTCAAAAAACACCATTTCCATGAGCCCTCATCACAATCACCTTTGGTCTCTCAGGTCATAAGGATTCGTACTACACGTCCCTGCCAAGGATGGGTAGTCATCCCCAAGGGCTAAAATATCAATACCCTTACTTCATAATCTCCATACTACCCTTTGGTTCCCAAAGTCATAAGGATTTGTACTACACGTCCCTGCCAAGGATGGGTAGTCATCCCCAAGGCCTAAAAGGATCAATGTTATTCACCAGTCACAAACATACCAGCTTAACCTTACAAAGCTCAAAATCCAAATCAAATAATAGTGGTTATCACCACTATTCAAAATCCTTGCTCAATAGAAAAACAAAAAAAAGAAAATAAACAGTGATTTTTCATCACTTTGTATATGAGCAAATATCCTAAACCATTGAGCCAATAACAATCTTGAACTTGAATCCCTGGAATTCTCAGTATTCAAAAACCATCTAGGTGATCTTCATTACAGGTTTGGTGTACAGCCTACCTGGCAATGGTGGTATCCTACCTGCATGACGATATGTTTGTCGCATTAGCTTTGCGTGTGAGCAAACCAATGTTTGCATATGAATGAGCTAGCTTATGGTACCTTAGATTATCCCATGGATTAATCTTGCTAAATACAACAACGGAGTTAGTGGAGCTAGTTAGGTGATCCTCAGTACAGGTTTGGTTGATAGCCTCTCTGACACTGGCAGTATCCTGACAAATACCACATAAACGAACTCAATTGCACACACAAGGATGTGAAATAACTTGGTTAACCTCCAAGTCGGATTTATACCTTGTTCAAAAGTCTTGCGAGATAAATGTACAGTCTTGGCTAGTTAGTTAAAATATATGAATCTTAGTAAATCTTAACTACATTTTAAAAACAACTGGTCCATTTCATTCCATACATCACCATCAAAAAAAAAATGCAAACTACAAAAACACAGTTGTCACATGCAATGTCATTCCACCAAGTCATCCCATAAGTACATCAAGCCAGTAAATCTTATACAATCTATGGTGCCATTGACAAGTTATCAACACATCATTTCATTCATTCCATATGCATACATCATATAATTAGCAACATCACAATCATAATCCCATATGCATCCATCATTATAAATCAATGTGCATAAACAGACAGACACATCATGAAAAGTTCATAAAAACAAAAAAAATAGAATCATTTGTATATATATATCATAAAAAAAAATCCCCGCAGGCTACAATGAACCGGTCCTCTAACCCCGCCATAAAAACAAAAAGCTCAAAAACCCCCATGCCTAGGGCGTCAGCCACCATGATCACCCAAGATCGGTGCGATGGGAACTACCCCCCTACGGTGTGGGTCCTATGGGACCTCTCAGGGCGACTGCTGCTTGCCCCTACATCATGCCTACTAGTGACCCCCTCATCTAGCCGCTTGTGACAAGACGATGCTGACTACTCAGTATCTCTGTATCTCGTCCGACAAGAAGAGCCACATCCAGGAGGCTCAGGTAATCGACCACCAAGGCAGATGATATCTCGCTCCATATCCATCTAATGCTGATGCCAATCTACCTCCCACCGATGCCAATATGCCTCCTACTGATCCCACTCTACCTCCTATCGATGGTAGTAAGTTACTACGTCGTCGCACTGTGCTAGCTACGTCCACAGGAGATCCCTCTCTCGTGCAGCATTAGTATCCTCATCCTGTCGGTAGGACGTAGCCCATGCATTCTCTCGCTCCACCAGATGAATCCGTAGGAGATATCTCTCCTGTAAAGCCTCTCCTAGCTCCCCATCTCGCCTCCATAGTAGCCCCATCAATCATGCATTCTCAACGTGCAACCCTGCCTCCATGTCCTTCGACACTACCTGAGGCCTCGACAAATCCGAGATAGCAGCCTGCTCTCACTCCCATTGATTTGGGACATCCTGCCTTTTTGGATGGTCTGGAACCCCATAATCCCTGCCCGCATCCTCAACCTCCACCATCTCTGCATCATCCAACGGAGCACCCCAACCCTCATCCCCTGCTACTGCCACCTTTGCCCCACCTATATGCCCCTCGCCTCGCCACTGTTGCAAGGTCCACCACTGCTCATACTCGGAAGTAACTCCGACATCATCCACATCTGGGACGTCAATCACCATATCTGAATCCTTGCCAAGTGACACAATGAATGGCCGATCTAGAGTCCTCTCATCCCCTCGACGCCGATAGACCATGGGCTCACCAGGCATCCCCTGGCACACCCCGAACTGTCGTGTAACCTGGCCGTATGGGAACAACTACTACTCAGTCCCATGCCTCCCAATCAGCCATCGCTCCCTTTGTACCCATCGGAGCCACTCTCCAGCCTCAGGCCAGGCTAGACAGTCTCGGTAGGGGCACCAGAACACCTCCCCTGGAGTAAGCCGAGCGAATGCGTCGGTATAGTGCCATACTGCACCTGCCCATCGTTGACTCTGACCCTAATCCTTTGACCTCTGCCACAGTACCCCATATCCAATATCCTGATCTGCCATATCTACCCGAGTCATCCAAGGTAGCCCCACCGGCCTCTCCACTGCTATGTGCTGCCAAGCCCAGCACTGCAACAAGTAGCTGCAACTAATCCCATTTCGCTTTCGATAGTGGACCTCATACAGCTCATCATAAAGCTATGCCAGTAGAGTCTATCCCCATATCATGATCATTGGTGCATCTGTAGGACACTCCACTAGCCTTAACACCACCTCCAGTAGGTTCCACGGGAACCTCGCACCTAAAGAGTCAAGGAGCAGCATGTTGGAAATGAGTCCCATGAGTAATGTGTGCCTCATTCCCAACACCCCTTCTCTAGCCACCATCGAACCAGTATGCCACCAATATGATAGTCGATCTCTACCCTCTCCACTGGGCTCTCCACACCCAAATCCTCCCCATGCCCAAAACATCGTATCAGTACTGTTGTCCTCCGATCCCGCGATGTCGTCCGGATTGGCAATCCGTCTATTAGAATCCGAAGAATCCGATAGACATCCTCCAAGGTCACCGTCATCTCCCCTATTGGGAGATGGAAGGTGTTGGTCCAGGGATCCCACAGATTGATCAGGGCCGTCAGATAGGCCCGATCCCCGATCACTGGCTCCAACCGAGTTACCTGCTTGAGCCCAAGGGCGTCAAGCCAATCCCAATCAGCCAAAGTCAGCTTCGCATGCGCTTCAGTGAACACAGTAGGCACCCGGTATCGACTCTTCACAACCTACAAAATAAAACAACATAAAAACATTAAAACAATGAAAAAAACAAAAAAAATCATCATTTGTCAGTTTTAGGGTTTTAAATTTAACTAATAAATTACACAAAAAACAACATTCAAAATCGTAATTCTTCAGCTCTAGGGTTTTTAATTCTAACTGATAAATTACCCACAAAAAATTACAAAAAAAAAACCTAATTTGTCAGCCCTAGGGTTTTTACCTTTAAATTGGCAAATTAACACCACAAACACAATAGTTAACTAGGGTTCCAGTTACGCTTTCCGCTTAGTTTTACCCTACGTTTTTAACCTAAGTTCTGATCTTGGTTCAATTCAGGTTCAACGACGTTTTAAGTTGTGTTCTAAACTAAGTTTCTAGCTTAGTTTTCAACTAAAATTTTGATCTATGTTTAACTAGGGTTAAATTAAGTTTTTTTCTAAGTGTTCATAGACTAGGGTTTCATTTTTACAATTTGAAAAACCAGATAAACAAAAACACAAGAAATAAACAACTTGTAGTTTTCCAACTATGACACAAATTAACAAAGAGGACGGGCACTCACTGGTATTGCTTCGGCTCCATCGCTTGATCCGATGTGTGAACTCATGGTCAAAAGAATAGTTCAGCAGCGCTTCGCTTTGCAGAATTGACCTCCTCCTCCTCATAGCTCCAAATCGCCAAGAAAAACAAGTGCAAATGAGCCCAAAACATAGTTTTGGCCTTTAAAAAGGCTTTTTGAGCCTGTATTCATTCCCCCCTGGGATGAGTGCTCTGGTTAGCAATCGTCCCACCCTAGGACGAATACTAAACAGGAATTCGTCCCACCCCGGGATGAATACAGAGCAAAAATTTCAAAAATAGCAAAAAATGCACAAAAATGCATCAAAATAAGCAATAAAACTGTCCAATCAGAGTGCTTTTGCACTTGATATTCTGGGCATGCAAAAAAGATGTCAGGGTTACAAATCCTCACTATCCTACTCCCTAATAAGGCTACTAAAGCCAGACCGCTCCCCGAGAAGACAATTTTTTGAGATTTTCATCCCCAAGCGATGTCACCAAAACGGGTCAAAACCCACCCAAAAATAGTAATATCATTGCCAAAAGAAGGGGCATTTGTGCCTGACATTCTTGGCATCCAAAACAAATGTTGGGGTCACAAATCCTCACTATCCTACTCCCTAAGAAGGCTACTACAGCCGGACCGCTTCCCGGGAAGATGGATTTTCAAGATTTTCATCCCCAAAATGCGTCACAAAAAGGGTTCAAACCCACCAAAAATAGGTCAAAATGTTCAGAAACTGCTTTAGTATTTAATGGTAAACAACTGAAGGCACCCTTACCTAAGTCATCTTTGGTCAAGTGACTCGTCGCTTTTCTCATTTTGGTCATTCTCTCATCGATTCATCGCTTGAGGGGGTAGTCACACTTAGTCGCCAATCAACAACAACATACCCAATCCTAGAAATGACACGCATTCAAAGGATCATTGCAAAAGACAATCATGCTCCTACTTGGGGCAGTAGACAAGCAACAATCACAAGTTGATCAAACACTTGGCATTCGTGAATCATGAACTCAAGGTTTCCATAGACAAAAGGTTGCGCCCTTTGCCTATTCATGACTGATCAATGTCCAAGTTCAAGTAACACCTCATTGAAAAATGTTAACACTTGAATTAAGTTCCTTAGCTCGTCCGCAGCAAGGATTATAGAATGCGTGCCCTTTCCATAGTTGGGGCATCAAGATTTGTTTAGGTTACTGAGAAACCCTAATCATTAGTGCTTTGGTTATTTATTTTTTCTCGATGCTGTGCCTTGCACAACGCTTCCCAAAAAGGGGCATCTGTAGACACCAAAACAACACCAATCCGATTATGTGACAACAAGCGCTGATCGCATTGACACAAACAACCCCCAGGGCAGCCCCCAGAGGTTAAAAAATGGTCCTAACCACTCCCAAAAGTAGTTTGGAAGGTCAAAGGTCAATTTGACACCTTTTTGGAACCTTGCTCTCTGCTCGTCCCACCCCGAGACAAATACAAGCTGGCATTCGTCCCACCCAGGGACGAATAACAACATTCGCCCCAGGGTGAGGCGAATAGAAGTTTGACTGGCAAAAAAAGTCAAACCTTGGCAACTCCACCAGTTAACTGAGGATTTAGGCCATGCAATTGCGAGGAATACCTTTTATTCAAGAAGAGAGACTTTAGTCATGCATGTCTTTATTTTAGAGACCTCATGCAAGGAGATTCTAAATCAGGGAACTAGCTTTTCTCTGAAAATAGGACAGTTAACTCAAGTAGCGCCCTCACATGCACAATTTAAAAAAGGAGACCCTAAGGTCTATAAATTGGGGAGTTTTCCCACCCAAAAGAGGGACAGAGAAGGAGCATTTGAGCAATGAAGTGCTGCCAATTTACATACCTACTTGCGATTTGTGCTTTCACATCCTTAATCTCTCATTCAAAAGGGAGGTTATTGGGTGAGTATTGGAAACACGAATCCAGACCCAAAACCCAATTTTTGACCACAACAATCCACAAAATTTGTCGACAACACCCCATAAGGATTTTTGGACCCATCCCAAGTGGATTGGTGCTGAAACAGTGTCCCAAACGGTGGGTGTCCTGCCCCCGAGCGCTCCCCAAATTGTCACAGTCCTATTCGCCCCACCCCGGGATGAATAGAAATACATGATAGATTTATCTGGTTTTTATTTTGCATTTTATTCTAGATAGGTTAAATAGGTTACAGTTCAAATTTAATTTCATTCTGAGCAATTTTGATCAGGTTTTTGTCATTTTCTGCCTTTACTAACTTGCAGATGGCACCAAAAAAATCTGGGTGATAGGGGTAAAATTGGAGAAATCTGACCTTTTGGGTCTTCCCAAAACACCCCCAATTAGCTAACCCCAAGTTTGCAGGTCATTTGGAGCTTCCAAGACAGGACATTGAAGAGGGTGCTTTTTGACAAGTTATTGTAGGTCTATTCGTCCCACCCTGGAGCAAATACAAATCTGTGAGGAATTTCTGGACTATTTTTTTTGCAATGGCTTCCTGATAACATATTTATGCTTCTGTTAAAATTTTAGGTCGATCTAAGGTCATTTGATCATCGTTTTAATATTTTCATGCATATACTAACATTAGGCCTTGGGAAATACATGTTTTATTCTGCCCGCAGGTGCTATTAATCTTTTCTGTTTTTTTTTAACATAGGTTTTTGACATCAAAAGAGCAGGAAGGAGTGAACAATCATACACACAAGCGACGATGATGTTTTGGTCTGCCCATATTATATGTGGGCACATGGAAGAAGGATTGTTGTTTATAGATGCGATAAGAAACTTATTTGATGCTCCTATCCCCTGAAAAGGAAGGAGACGTATTGTAACACAACTCTGAAAAGCATATCAATAAAAAGGGCCGTATTTTATATTGCTTTTATCTTGTGTCAATTCGTCTATGCTCTTTCTTTTATGCACTTTGCAATACATAGGCTATAAGCGTTAAGTTGGGTTTTAAAAGCATCTATTTTGGCACTTTTCTTTTTGTTTTCGTATCCTCATGCTTTCAGATACATTTAATAGCAGTACAAAATAGTTAGATGTGGTTTCTATAACAAACATCTAAATAGATTAGATGCCTACCACTTAAACACCTAAATAATGTTTTTTTATCTTATCAAATTCTTAGGCATTACAAATAAAACAATTAATTACGTCGATAGGTGTCCTACAATGGTACCCAGGAAGGTCAGCCACGTCGTAAACAATATTAATATTTTATTAAAAAATTTGACATTAAGAAAATTATTCGCCGACATTAAGGGTTACGGTGGATTTAAAATATTTAAACTAGCTTAGATATATATATAAAATATATATATCTATAAATGTCGAGAGTTATCAATATCGAGGCGCCTATCTATCACACCCTAAGAAATGAGATAGACGCCTCGAGATTGATAAATCTTGGTGTTTATAGATATATATATTTTATATATCTAAGCTAGTTAATATTCTCCAACAATCTTCCTCTTAATGCTTAAGGTTCCAATATTTTTATAATTTCTCAAACAAAACTTTCTCCATGCTTTTAAAGTGCAACATCCACCCTATTTTTTGGTCATGATGTGTCGTATGAAATTCCAAGTGCATCACACAAGGAAATGGTGTATCTGACTTACACCCCAAAATGAATTCAAGAAATTCATTTTATAGCAAGTAAGGAAATGGTGTCTCTACTCGTTGACACCTCAAAATAAATTTCAACAAATGTATTCACCAAATTAGAAACAACATTAACAACAATTTCTAACAAATTAACTCACTTAAATGAATATGCCAAAATTGATACTTTGAACACAGTCTCACGACAAAAATAGGACATAAACAAATCCACAAAAATTTTAACCACACGAACGTGGAAGCATTATTTCAAAATGTTTTTCATCACTCCCCTTTTTCTTTTGGGTATACTCTTGTTGTTGCTCTTTCTATTCCATATTTTGCCCTTTTTTTTTGTTTTAGTGTTTCAACTCTCATATCCTATTAAAGGTATGAACCAACTAGGACTAGAATCTAGGACCTCAATTTGTTGAGGTTGCTCTCCCATAAGCTTCTAGCTCTCCCTTGAGCCAGCCTTTGATTTGAATAAAGGAGTCTTAATGTTTATTGCTTCAACATCCCCCTAAGACACTTTGAAAGTGCTTGGGATTCCTAGCATCAAAACCAACTCCAAGATTTCACACAATCTTTGATACCAATTGTTGAAAATATGACCTGCAAAATAAAACAATCGAAACATAGAACACCAAACGAACAGTAACAATTTACAAAAACAAATACTCAAACACAAAGATGTTAACAAAACAAAGGAGGACGAATCATTTTGATTATGATCGTGATGATATTACATTAAAAAATATTGTTACATTAAATAAGATTACAAAATAGTTAAATGCAATTTCTATAACAAAACATAATTGATTACCTACCTAAACACCTAAATGTTGCTTCTTTTATCTTATCAAATCCTTAAACATTACTGTATCGCTCCAAATTTTTCGCATCCTTACCCTCGGGCTATAGGATCCGTGCCCAAAAGGAGGATGCGAGAAGGATGGGACAATACCTCGGACTAAGAGGCCCTTTGAAGGTCCCGCCTCTTGGGGGAGGGGTATAAGGGTGAATTTTTTACGGATGGTGGGTTCACCAGGAAACTTTTCAGTGGTAGTTTCCATGCCTAGGTTGATAGTGGGTTTGATGTGTTCATTTTTATACTCGATCATTCAACTCCTAGGTTTGGCCAAGATGAATCTAAACTATTCTATATGCCAATGCTGATTTAAATGAATACAAAGAACATGAATGAATGCTAAACATAGAAAATATGCTAGTTAGATCATAACATACCTGATTCCGGATGTTTGATGAAGATTCTGAGTCTTGTAGCAGTTTAGATCGTCTTGACTCGTACGTAATCGTATTTAATTACATCGAATCATCTCAAATCACAATCGATCGTCTGAGATCAGACAGAATCGTCTGAAATATGATGAATTCATCAGACGAATTTGTCAAAAACCTGCAATCACATAAATAGATACAAAATACCCAAGATGCAACTACAAAAGCGAAGGGAAATGATAGAAATAACTATAAATTTGTCTAAATGACAGATCCAAATAGTAATTAAATAGGAAAAGCATCAACTTCACAATTTATTTTTATTTTATCATGCATTTATATTAGATGAGGTGAACTCCAAGATGCATAAACATAATAATTTAAGATAGTGCAGAAATACAATAGAAAAATACAAAAATGCTAAGGAAATGCAAACTCTAGACTCTGATTTCCTCCAATCTGGACTACAGTCGGGATCACCTCCAATCGTACGAGATCGTCTGTGCTCCTCGACAAGATCGTCCGAAATCATTCGGGATCGCTTGCAACGATCCGAGCTAGCTTCGACTAAAAAATAGTAGAGTTCCTGCAAGAAAATGCAAAATACATAATGCAGACAGTAGTGTGAGGATGCTCTAGTGAATAAGGAACTAAATCTACAGGGAAATCCGTCAGCTAAGGGGTTTAAGGGAGTTAGGGGGAATCAGAATCAGGGGGATAAACTAGAAAAATCCTAGTTTATATAGGATTAGGGGGAGGCTAGGAGGTTGGGGATCATCCCAATATGGGAGATCTCCAACAGGAAAATCTTTAACTACGCAGACGCGCTTCTGCCCAAGTTGGAGAGGCTGTTGAAATAGAAGCTAATTATAAAAATTTGGTTTTGGGACAAAATCATCTCGACGTTCTGTTCCAGACGAATTCGTCAGATCGGGGACGATTTCGTCTGATCTATGACGATATCATCCAACGATCAAAACAAATCCTAAAAATGACACGAAAAATGGGGAAAGCAGGTAACAGGCGGTTTTGGGGCGGTTTTAGGGTTAAAATTTAAATTTTTATCTTTTATCTTTTACTAAGGTTTTAACCGTGCCAATTTTAGAGTGCTACATTTTGCCCCCTCTTTAGCGAATTTTTCGAAGAAAATGCGTTAAAGACGAGTTTTTCCCGTTTTTACGAGAAAACAAAAATGTACTCAATTTTTTAGACGAAGATTCTTCGTCGAATCGTACGAATGCTGACAATGGTGCCCGCTCCGTGTTTTTACCCAAATCGAACATTTGAGGTAAAAACGTGGAAAAACAAAAATTAAAATGTTGTTGGTTTTGAATAAAATTAAGAAAAATAGGGAAAACCCTAATTCATTTTTTTTACTATTCATTTTTATTGTTCCAGAGCTCTACAGAGAGAAAATGGTGGAGACAACACACAGAGCGACAGAGGTCCGGCGCGGGCTACGGGTAAGGATATAATCCTAGTAGATTATGTTTGAATTAACTTTGTGCAATTTTTGGATTTAAATTTAGATATTTTGGGGCATCACGGCCGTTTTTAGGTCGTTGACGACGTCGGGACGAAATCGTCCTTATTTCGTCGAAATCGTCTCTAAATCGTCGATTTCATCTGAGGGCGAAATCGACGAACTAGGGGCGATCTCATCCAACAAGGGGAAATCCGCGAGTTGAGAAATTATAGACGATTTTATCCTAAAAAAAGACGATGTTGGCCAATTTGGGACGATATAATCCAATGGTAGACGATATCATCTTTAAAATGGATATAAAATGTGTTTAATTTAATTACAACGATTGATTTATTAATAAATTTTGTTGTTTTATTGTTTGTTTTGTAGAAAGGATTACTAATGAGTCAAGAATGGAAATACGATGGGCTAAGAGACTACTTAGCCACTCTCGACCAGGTAGAGCACGACCAACTAGCATAGGTCGGGCTACGGCATGTGGCAGAGATGCCACAAGTACCGATGAATATGAGGCTACTGATAGCCCTAGCAAAGAGGTGGTATCCGGGGTCGTCCTGCTTTCGGTTATCGACAGGGGAGATGGCTCCCACTCTAGAGAACATATGGAGGATCATGAGGATCCCCATACAGGGATGGCTCACGAGGCCTACGGCCAATCAGGGCCAAGCAATGATGATACTGATTGGAGACCCGAGCTTTGCCCTGGAGAAGTGCAGAGTGAACATCGAGTCTCTACGATAGATTCCTGGGGCATCTAGGCTGACTCGGGTTTTGGCAGGAGTGGTAGGTGGTTTACTGTTGTGCCACTAGAGTGGATGTAGGCTATCGTGGGTGCTCTCAGACATAGTTTGCGACATGAGAGACCACGGGTATAGGTTTACACGGGGCAGCTTTGTACTCTGTCACTTGTATAGGATCATGCATGGGGTCGTATACAAGGGAGGTCGATGTCTGGTCTTCACATCGCTGCTACAGGTTTGGTGCTGGGAGCACATTGCGGTGCGGAGGCCGGTAGGGCTCCCACTGACAAGGGTTGATCGAGAGAGGCCTCGGGTTTTCTACTGGTGGCTACATAGGGGGTCACAGTGGCGAATAGATCTTTCGATGTCACGGAGGTTGCTAGATGACCTCATCCCAGACCAGATCACCTAGAGGCCATGGCGAGAGCATTTCGGGTGGGCAGAGGATGGGCAGGAGCTGGCTGGCATCAGGTGAGTCTATTGGCTGAGGATGGAGTGATGAGAGGTAGAGCTCCACCGATACGACTAGGTACTACGATAGTTCAGTCTACAATAGGGGATCCCTTCTCTCAAGGACTATGAGTACTCCCAGACTGTTCGGGATAGTACTACGCTGAGTGAGGCTCCAGACATGCAACGGTTCTAGAGTCAAGACATTGATGATGCCCCCATCCAGCTAGTGGATGGTGATGACGTGGGGGTTGCAAAAGGCTACGATGCCTGGTACGTAGGCATCCACCCTCCTTGGATGACGAGGGTGCAGGGTCCAGTGCACGCCATGGTGCGCTATATGGGGAGGCAACGACAGGCTACAATTGAGGCAGCATGGGGTCATAGCGGGAGAACAGTCCCCACAAGAGAGATGCCAATGGATGTGTTAGGCTCCATAGAGGCCACAGGAGATAGGGCGAAGGGAGGATACTCCCTTCACAGCAGGGGGAGAGACCACCATCGCCTGGTAAGGGCAAGGGTGTGGATGTAGGGGAGAGAAGCGAGACGACGACTCTTCGAGCTAAGGTTTCCCACATTCGAGCTTAGGTGCAGTCACTGTAGGACGAGGCTACTCAGCTCAGGGGTCAGGTACGAACACTCCAGGATGAGACTACACGGCTCAGGGCACGGAGTGGAGGGGCGAGCAGGGATGAGCTAGTGCGGTCTATGATGTAGACCACATTCTACCAGGGAGTATACTTTTAGCTAGCTCTAGAGGGTCAGAGGGTACCGTTGCCAGTGAACATTGCGAAACCAATCCGGATGGGATCGGTGAGGACATCCTCACGATCGATAGCGAGGACCCGAGACACAACATAGACTACTATGGGACCACCTCCTCCATGTTAGGGCGGGGGAGGAGATGAGGCTGAGAGCTTGAGGGCTTCTCGAGACTAGCTGGCTATAGACTGCACAGAGATTGTATAGATTTTTGAGAGGATTGAGTATGCCAGGGTATAGATTGTGGCATACCAATCCAGTTTTGATATGATGTATATAATTTTTGTGATATATATATATATATATATATATATATATATATATATATATATATATATATATGATCTTTTTGTGATATGACTTGTTCATATGTTTTTATGATGCTTCAATATTTGAATTGTTTGTTTGTCTGATTGATGATTCATGTAATTATGTCGTTTGAAAATATTATAATTTGATGTCATGCTGTAAAATTTAAATGAAATAATCTGATGTAAAAAATTGGTTGTTTTGGTGTGATTTGATAAAAAGTTAAAAAAAATAAAAGAGACTTCTAACAATAATTTCAAAGGACATTGTCGCTGTTATAGACCATTTCATGGAGTCACCGCTCGCTCGATCGTCAAGCTAATCCCAGTATAGAAATATTAAAAAAGTAAAAGAGTGCTTAAGATACTGTCTTAAGACTTTGTGTTGTGATGATGAAAATGATGATGGTGATGATTTGTTTTCAGATTTTCATAAAAATAGTATGCATGAGATACTAAAAGAAATATGATTTTGCTAGGCATAAATTCCTAAGTGTGATAAAATTTTGAACAATTCCTTAAAAATTATACCATGGTTTGCAAAATTGAATGTTGACATAATGAAATGAAATAAAATAAGTGTTTGTTAGTTTTAAAGCATAATTGTGTAACATAATGATGCAAGTCATATGTTTTTATGAATTTATTTTAAAATAAATGGAAAATAAAATTAGAACAATGGCATAGAATTTATAGGTATATACTTATACCATCATCACGAAATCCAAATAAGAAAATGGATATTTTAGTTTTATTGCAAGAATAATTTTTGACTATTGACAAACATAAAAATAATAATATGAACATGTTGTTTGAAATCATTTTGTGATTTTGTGAAACAAAGTATATAATTGCTTGAAAACAAAACAAAAATTCTGAAATAAGCGACTAAAACTATTCCGAAAAGAATTACAGAAATAGTTTAAATTATCGCAAAGACAAATGTAGATTTATTAAGGGATCCTCATGTGCAAATGTGAGTTCATTACCGATCTTGATTTATCATAATGATACAAAATCTCTCAAATATAAATGTGTGTGCGATTGTATTGTTCATTCACCAATTTTGAGCAAGATAATTTGATACAAGTAATTTGCATTAACAAAATGAGTGTTCGTTGACCATGATTTATATGCATGTAACCGTACCAGACTACTATGTAAGTCGGGTTATCAAGAGCTAGCTAATCCATAAGCTGACATAGGTCTGTACAAAAGAAGGTCGCTAATGTGATAGACATATCACCATGCTAGGAATTACCCAAGGCCAAGCGGGTTGGGCACAAACCACCTGTTATGGGGCTTACCTCACAGTTTTCGAATAATTGAAAATTCCAGGGATTCAAGCTCATTCACCCTTCTTTTATTTTCAAGGGGTAGGGAAAGGGATTTTATTGCATTTTGATTTTGCTTTTCACTTTTGTTTTTTTTTTTTTTTTGTATTTTTGCTTGAAATTGAGATAATGCTGAAATATTGCTGCGATGGTACAAAATAATATTTTTCTTTTTTATCATTTTTTGACTTTTCTTTTTCTTCCTATGCTAGGGATACTTGCTCGGATTGGCTGTAGAGCAAGGGATTTTTATTCTGGGTAGGGGTGAGCTTGTCCTTTTGTCAATTCTCAAAGATT
The DNA here is from genome assembly GCA_028583015.1 of Wollemia nobilis. Classification (NCBI taxonomy): domain Eukaryota; kingdom Viridiplantae; phylum Streptophyta; class Pinopsida; order Araucariales; family Araucariaceae; genus Wollemia; species Wollemia nobilis. The sequence goes on from JAQPPZ010003950.1 coordinate 703,388, forward strand.
CTAGACCATGTGCATGATAGGATAGCAGGGGAAACTTTTCGCTCAGAAAACCATTTCTACTATGTAGCATCATATCGAATTTGCAATTAAATCATTTTAATGTGAAGAGATGTACTTGGTTTAAGTAAATAACAAGATCAATTCTCTATGCTCAAAACTTTATTTAATGCTAATGTGGACTTTAATATAAGAGAGATAAATAATCATAGAAAATAAAATCAAGATATTTATTCATGTGAGTGTGAAAGTGCGGGATTCCAAAATAAATGCTAATTTATCCACAATAATTGAAAATATAATTGCAATACTTCAAGAATTGACAGGTATGAAATAAAAGATGTTTTTGAAGATTTTGACGATTTTGATGTTTTTGTATTTTGATTTTAAGTTATGAATTGAAAGAAATACAATGTGATTGTTTTTGAAATGTTTTATATAAGTAACTAAAAGGAAATAATATGTAAAACAAATATATACAATGATGAAATGACCAAATTTTATGCATAGTAGTGTTGGAGATGCATAATGTTCATAGGTTCTTTAAGTTCTTTACCATCTAAGGTAGATAATTTGTATGCTCCCGATCCAAATTTAGTAGTGATGACATATGGTCCAAGCCAGTTGGGCTCAAATTTACCTTTAAGGTTTTTAGTTGCATTAGTATTTTTTTTATTTTCTTTTAAGACAAGGTTGTTGATCTCAAAGGATCGAGGATGAACTTTCTTGAGATATGCTCTCTTAAGCTTGTTTTGGTAGGCACGAAGATGCTCCAAAGCATTGATGCACTTTTCATCTAGAAGTTCTAGTTGACTAAACCTGCTAGCATGATATTCATCTCCTACTTCAGTATCTTGAAGTAGTAGAGCTAAAGAAGGAACTTCTAATTCAAATGGAAAAACAACTTCAACACCATAAACCAAGACAAAAGGTGAAGTTCCAGTGGGGGTTCGAACACTAGTTCGATAGGCCCACAAAGTAGGATATAATTGGATGTGCCAATCTCGACTAGATTTATTGACCAGTCTTTTGAGAATTTTGATTAATGTTTTATTAGATGCTTCTGTTTGGCCATTACCCTGAGGATAATAGGGAGTGGACCAACGATGTTGAATTTTATATTTTTGACATAATTTTTTGACATATTTATTTTTGAAACAAGTTCCATTATCTGAAATGAGATTGACAGGAATTCCAAACCTACAAATAATTTGATTAAAAATAAATTTGGAAACTTGTGTTCCAGTGCAAGAAGCTAATGGCATAGCTTCAACCCACTTCGTGAAATACTCGATGGAGGTTATGATGAATTTGTGTCCATCGGATGACACAGGGTTGATTTTTCCTATGATGTCTAAGCCCCATTTTGAAAAGGGCCAAGGAGATGAAATAGCCTGCAGTTCTTGTGCAGGCGCATGGACAAGGTCAACATGTTTCTGGCACTTATCGCAATGTCACACATAATTATGTGCATCATTCTCCATGGTAGGCCAAAAATATCCTATCCTAAGGAGTTTCTTAGAAATGACGCTACCACTAAAATGTCCCCCACAAGATCCATTGTGGGCTTCATTCAAAGCTGATCTAGATTCTTCTAGATTCAAACATATCAATAGGATGCCTTCAAAATATCTCCTATACAAGGTGTTTCTAATAATCACAAAGTGACTTGCTCATCTACATAATAACCTGCACTGGTTGCTAGTACAACCATCAGGGAAGGTCCCATTTTGAAGAAAATTAAAGATATCAGTGTACCAATGTTCAAGAGTAGTTTCGTTGATTAGAAACACATCTAAAGGTTCTAGGTATGGTTTGTTTGAAGCGGGTTCCTGGAGTCGACGAATAATTATGGTAGCATATTTTTCATCTAACTCCAAGGGCAAAAGAGATGTGACTGCAGCCATAGCATCAGCCGCACGATTGCTAGTTCAAGGAATAGCTTCCAAGGTAACTTGATCAAATAAGGATAATAATTGCAAAACATATGCTTTGTATGGGCGTAATTTATCATCTCTGGTCTGATAAACATCATTGATTTGATTTACGACAAGTTGAGAGTCACCGAAAACCAATAAATTTTTAATTTTTAGGGCTAAAGTAGCTCGTAAGCCAAGGATAAGAGCTTCATATTCAGCAGTGTTATTGGTGCAAGCAAATGTTAATTTGAAGGACAGAGGTATAAGATGTTTTTGTGAAGATATTAAAATAATACCTGCACCAGCCCCACTCATGCATCGGGCTTCGTCAAAGTATAGGGACCATTGCTCGGGATGGTCTGCCTCTAGTTTAAGGCATTCATCAGGAAACTCAATGATGAGGGGATGGGTAGACTCTAAGGGTGCAACAACTAATTGATCTGCTATGATTTGACCCTTAATAGACTTTTGTCCTATAAATGTGAGTTCAAACTCACTTAGCACAAGAACCCACTTTGTTGTACGACCAGATAAGTACGGTTGACTCATGAGATATTGCAAAGGGTCGAATTTGGCAATAACATACATTTTATGACTGAGCATATAATGTCGTAGTTTCTGTGTAGAAAATATGACTGCTAGACATAACTTCTCTAATACGATATAACGAGTTTCATAACTGATTAAGGTTCTGCTGATGTAATAATTAGCACGTTCTTTCTTCTCATCGTCAAGCTAAGCTAACATAGCTCCTAAGGAAGAATCTAAAGCAAAAATGTACAAGATAAATGGACGATCAGATTTAGGTGGGAAAGCACCGATGGTTTAAGAAGATATTAATTAAGGAGTTCAAATGCTTCCTGACATTCGTCATCCCAATGAAAAGAGACGTCTTTCTTATGAAGTTTAAGAAAGGGTTCGATTTTGTCTACCAACTTGTAATAGCTTGAAGCTTACCTTGTAAACTTCGTAATTCTGATATATTGGTGGGTGCGGGCATATCTGTGATAGCCGTGATCTTGAGAGGGTCAATTTAAATGCCACATAAAGAAACTATAACCCCTAATAATTTATCGGACTTGACTCCGAATATGCATTTGGCTGGATTTAGTCGGATAAGATATTCCCTTAACCGATCAAATACTTTTCTCAAGTCGTTTAAATGATCATATTCTTTGATAGAATGAGCTATAATATCATCTACATAATCATGTAGAATATCATGCATCATATTGTGAAAGATATAAGTCATGGCTCATTGATAGGTTGCACCTACATTCTTTAAACCAAATGGCATCACTTTCCAACAAAAGGTTCCCCAAGGGGTAATAAAGGTTGTTTTAGCCTGATCTTCAGGAGCTATCCTCATCTGATTATAACCGAAAAATCCATCCATTAGGGATATCATTCTACTTTCAGTAGTAAAATCAATGATTTGATCTATGTTAGGAAGAGGAAAATCATCTTTAGGGCAGGTAACATTAATATCTTTGAAGTCTGTACAAACCCTAACTTTAGTGGATTCTTTCTTAGTTACTGGAACTACATTTGAGATCCATTCAGCATAACCAATGGCTTGTATAAAAATGACCTTCAACAGTTTTTCTAGTTCTCCTTTGACTAGTAAGGCCACTTTAGGATGCATTCTTCTAAGTTTCTATTTAACAGGTTTAGCATCTGGATGGACTACTAGATGATGCATAACTATAGAAGGGTCCAAACCTGGCATGTCTTCATATGACCAAGCAAAGACATCTTCATAGTTTTTAAAAAATGAAATGTATTTATCTTGTTTTTCTTGACTTAATTCTGATCCAATATTGATTATGTGAGGGTTATGTTCGGTTCCAATGTTAATTTTTATAACATTTTCCACTTCCATATGTAAATATCTCTCAAAATTAGGTGGGGCAGGTGAAACACCCAATTCTTGTAATTCTTCCAAGGTTAGCTTGGATAATTCGTCTTGAGGAGTCGAGGCCTCAAGCTGGGCTATACTAGGTATAGAGCCATCAAAATAAAATTTGTTATGTAACAAGTCATCAACGGAGACATCATGGAAGATATCCCCTTCCAAATCATCGTCGGATTCGGAAATCATCTCAGGGTAGGCGAGAGATAGCATATTACAGGTAAAGGAATTATTCTTTGAACGCAAAGAATCTTGTTTATCCAGATAATCTTGGTAACATGTAAGATGGTCATCCTCCTCAAATGGGAAGGGTTGACTTTTACTAGGAAATAGGCCCACACCACATCGGGTAGGCCATAGTTCTACCTCAATAGGTTCTTTCATACCATTTTGGGAAGGTCCCAAACCTTTCCCTTTATATCCCAATTTAAGCATTATGGGTTTAGCTTTAATATACTCATTAGCAAAATAGCATCTAGCATATCCATCACAATATATCTTGATGTTTCTAGGTATTCTTACCCAGTCATATCCCTTATAAATAAAAGCACAACTCCCGACTTGGTAAATACTTCCCATAGGTTGTGGGAGGCCCAAGGTACGAGGAGAGGGTGGGAGTTTATTTAAAATAAGGGCACCTTGCATGGCAGTGTTGGTTTCTTATGATATAAGAATTTTAGATAAATTGGGTAAGAGTTCATCAGTAATAGCATAAGAGGTAGAAGGAACATTTCCTACATCATCAGATGTGGAAAGGATGCATGTAGTGGATGTGGATGTTATAGGGATAAAACAAGAAGCATTGGTTGTAGTTCTGGGATATTTTCGAGGTCCTACTGTGGTTTTTTCAAAATATGGTTGAGCTATATGTATAGGTGTAGTTGAAATAGTAGATGATGTTATGGGTGTGTTTCACACATTTAGGCGGATGATGAGAATTAAGATGTGTGGATGAAAGGGCAGGGCAAAATTGAACTCCAACAGGGTTTTCCAAAGCACACATATCAAAGGGTCTAGGATAACCATGAATGATAACCAATTGATTTTTAAATTCGAATTTAACACACCGATGTAAACTTGAGGGGACAACTCACATTGCGTTGATCCAAGGGCGACCCAAAAGTATATTGTATGATGCGGGGCAATGTACAATAAACATGGTCGTGTCTAAAGTTCTAGGACTAACTTGCAATGGAATAGTAATAACTCCACATGTTTCTTGTGTTTCGTTATTAAATGCTTTTATGATCATATAAGTTATTTTCATTTTGTCACTTCTAAAGCTAAATATTTGGTAGAAGTCAAAAGTGCATATGTTTAAATATGAACCATTATCAATCAAGATGCATTTAACGGCTACATCCCCAATTATGGTAGTAATGTATAATGGGTTATCCTTATGTAAACTATGTTGTGGTATATCTCTATCTCGAAAGTCAATACAATCGACTTCTCGAGTTATGATAGTATTGGACATGGCTTCAGGTTGAATATTTTGTGGTACCATAATTTGGCTTAATGTGAGCATTAATTCATCCCTATGGGTAGGAGAAGATCTTAAAAGGTCCAAAAGGGAAATTCTAGCTGTAGTATTGGATAATTGTTCATTAATATTATAAGGAGGCTTAGGTTGAACATTAGGCGCATAATTCTTTTTATTAGGAATTTTCAAAACAAATGGAGCTGATCCATTGTTCTGAGTTTGATTCTGTTGAGAGTTTTGAGCCTGTTTTCTGGTAACGGCTTTGATGGTTCCTATAATATTATTTTGTGGGTGATGAATAGGTCTTTGTCTAGCGTTTATGGCTTGTTCATTAGAAAGTAACTTATGAGAAGATGGTCGAGTAGTAACTCTTCTAAGGAATGGTTCTTCCGGAACCATAGAATTTGTGATGGGTTGAATATGATCTGATTCATCTTCAAAACTATTCGATTGATTTGAGGTGATTTCCATGTCACTTTCAGTATCATATTCTACATCACTAAGGTTAGGTGTTCGAATATTATATAGAGGTCTGGACGTAACCATGGAAAAAGTTGTATCAAATATTTTTAAGTCATGAATAGGTAAATGCCCACTAATGGCTCCTACATATCGGGTAGGAGGGGGAACATTATGATGTTCAATTTGATTAGCCACCTCTTTACCATGCTTTGGTAAAGGATGTTGAAATATTTCTAATGATTGATTGGCATTCTGATTCTGACTTTGAGGGATGTTCTTTTGAGCATTATTAGGAAGATTTTGTTTAGGTTGAAAGGCTTGCACCTCCATCTCATTGTTATCAATTAAATCTTGTATTTTATGTTTTAACCATTTACAAGAGTTGGTAGCATGTCCAGGTCCTCTATGGAAATCACAATGTAAATCAGCTTTGTATCCGGGTATAGTTGGATCAGGTTCCCGGATAGTTGGTAATTGGATCAAACCTCGGGCTAATAGGAGAATGGTTGATAAAGATTGATTTAACCTAGTAAATTCTCGGGGTGGTTTATTAAGAGGTTTTAATATGAACTTCTCTGTTGTTTTTGCAATTTTAACAATGGCAATGTTTCTGCTATCAGTGACTCCATCACCCACAACTTGTTTATTTTTATATTAATTTTTGGATGTTTTCTCATCATCTTTCTTTTTGAGCTGACCTCTTCTAATGAGAGCATCTTCCACTCTTCGGTCTAAGTCTATAGCTTGATCGAAGGTGGTCAAGGTAGCAGTTGATAATTCATAGGATAGTTGTTCTTGTAAATTATTGATAAAACTATCCAACATTTCCCGATAAGGTAACACAAAGTGTAATTTTCCTATCAATCGCCTCCATCGAGCTAAGAAGTCAGCAAAACACTCATCTTTGTCTTGTTTTAGGTTGTAAAAATATTTAATGGTTACAAGCCTTTCAATATAGGCACTAAATTGATGCACAAAAGACTCAGCGGTCTCTTCGAAATTTCTCAAAGAATGAGTGGGAAATTGATAATACCACTCCAATGCCACCCCCCCTAAACTTTTCGGGAACATTTTTAGTGATAACAAGTCATCATGTGATATATCATGACATGCTATCCTAAACATACGAATATGCTCTATGGGATCTCCAGTTCCATTGTATATAGGTAGGACAGGCATAGGAAAGTGTTTGGGATATGGTTGTGCTACAACTATAGGATCTAAAGGCTGACTACACATCTCTCGATAATTATACAAGGGATGGTAGGGATCTATTTGGTCCATACGGGAGACTAAATGTTTCACCATGGCTTCCATATTACCAATTTGTCCACCATATTGGTTCGATGGTACATGAGTATGGGATTTGTGAGCATAGGAAGACGGGACATAAGGATTAGATGCTATATTGTTGTTATGTAAATGATTGGTAGGGAGAGTATTATGAAGAAGATTTGTTGTAGCATTATGTTGTATTCCAGATTGTTGGAAATTGGTATTTGGTTTTGTTTTAGGCTTTTGTTGATTTGAGGTATATTGATCAATATCTTAGCGAAATATAGTAGTGAATGAAGGTTTCTTTTGTGTGGGAATAACCCTAGGTTTGATAACAGGCACTCTAGGTGGTTGGGTAACCTATTGTTGTCGCGTGTTTTGAATTATAGTAGCCATGTCCAAATTGGACGGTTCGGCTTGATCACTCTCTTGATCAACGAAGGACAAAGGATTAGTGCGTGTGTGATATATGTCCTCTAGGGTTGCTTGAGTGTCACTAATTTGATATTTTTCTATATGGACTGCTCTATTAAGAGTGCCAATATTAGTACTGAGGAACTTCCATAAATGTTCCATGCTCTCAAAAGTAATAGCTCCTTTTGGAGATATTTTAGGGGATGAGGATCCTTCCTCTCTATCATTTTCTTTTTGTTCATTTGCATCAACATACTCTTCTTCTTGTTGGTCTAGAGTTCCTTCTTCCTGAATTGGGTCTTCAGGAAGGACATCTGGGTTATTCTCAGTTTTCCTTAACCAATCTTGTTCTACTTCAATTTGTTTTCCATTCCTGAGTCTAGTCATTATGTCTAAATTTAGATTTTAGCAAATATATATATATATTAATATTTTTGCAACAAATTTGGGAGGTATATGTTTTAATTATATACCTACTATAATGCTTAAAAGAATTTTTTTTTATATTTGTTATGATTTTGTTTTGTTTTATATATATATATATATATATATATATTTGTTTTGTTCTTATGTTTACAAATACAACAAACAACACACTAAATACAAGAAATAACAATAATAAAATAATAGCTTAGTTTTCTATAAATAGTTTATGAATGTCATTGATATGATCAAGTTCATCGAGAGTCATAAAATGCTCCTCTTCAAATTGGAAATGGTTTTTCAAGAACTTGATAAAGTGTGCTATAGTAATATTATCTGTTTCAGATTCTATCTTGTAAAAATAAATCTCATGGCAATACTCTCGATATAACACAACTTTGGGAACTCTATTCCATCTTTGTCTATCCGTAAGAATGACCTCTTGGTCCTCTATACGAGACAAAAATTTATGTACTACAATCGCATTATTGAGGTATTCCTCAAAGGTATACAACTCAGAAGACACAAGGGCTCTTTTATCTTCTAACCACCTATGGCAAGCTCTCTGAAGCTCATGATACAAAGTCACTTGATCGGGATCCAAGATTCTATCTAGGACAAACCTCTTGATTTGCCTAAGTTCGGTTGCTCTATATGAATTGAGATTCAATCTCCTATTAATCTCGTCCCATAAAGGTGGGACTCTATATGTTGGAGCTACTCTAAGTAAATAATTAATCTCTATAGCTGCTAATTGATTTTCAACATTAATGGTAACAGCTCGTCTTTTGTTATAATCTACCATCTAAATACAATATGCAATCTTTAGTTCTAAATGCATTTATTTTTTTGTTTTTTTTTTGTTTTTTTTTGGATTGTTTTCAAAAGGTTTTTAGTTTTCACGTTGGGTTCACCAAAATGTATCGCTCTAAATTTTTTGCATCCTTACCCTCAGGCTATAGGATCTGTGTCCAGAAGGAGGATGTGAGAAGGATGAGACAATACTGGGATTGAGAGGCCCTTTGAAGGTCCCGCATCTTGGGGGAGGGGTATAAGGGTGAATTTTCAACGGATGGTGGGTTCACCAAGAAACTTTTGAGTGGTAGTTTCCACGCCTAGGTTGATAGTGGGTTTGATGTGTTCATTTTTATACTCAATCATTCAACTCCTAGGTTTGGCCAAGATGAATCTAAACTATTCTATATGCCAATGCTGATTTAAATGAATACAAAGAACAAGAATGAATGCTAAACATAGAAAATATGCTAGTTATATCATAACATACCTGATTTCGGATGTTTGATGAAGATTCTGAGTTTTGTAGTAGTTCAGATCGTCTCGACTCGTACGTAATCATCTGAAATTACATCGGATCGTCTCAAATCACAATCGATCATCTGAGATCAGACAAAATCGTCTGAAATCAATTCGTCAGAAACCTGCAATCACACAAATAGATACAAAATATCCAAGATGCAACTACAAAAGCGAAGGGAAATGACAAAAATAACTGTAAATTTGTCTAAATGATAGATCCAAATAGGAATTAAATAGGAAAAACATCAACTTCACAATTTATTTTGATTTTATCATGCATTTATATTAGATGAGGTGAACTCCAAGATGCATAAACATAATAATTTAAGACAGTGCAGAAATACAATAGAAAAATGCAAAAAATCTAAGGAAATGCAAACTCTAGACTCTGATTGCCCCCAATCTGGACTATAGTCGGGATCGCCTCCAATCGTACGAGATCGTCTGCTCTCCTCGACAAGATCGTCTGAAATCGTCCGGGATCGCTTGCGACGATCCGAGCTACTTCGACTAAAAAACATTAGAGTTCCTGCAAGAAAATGCAAAATACAGAATGCAGACAGTAGTGCGAGGATGCTCTAGTGAATAAGGAACTAAATTTGTAGGGAAATCCGTCAGCTAAGGGGTTCAGGGGAGTCAGGGGGAATCAGGATCAGGGGGATAAACTAGAAAAATCCTAGTTTATATAGGATTAGGGGGAGGCTAGGAGGTTGGGGATCATCCCATTCTGGGAGATCTCCAACAGGTAAATCTTCAACCTGCACGTACGTGCTTACGCCCAAGTTGGAGAGGCTGTTGAAACAGAAGCTAATTATGAAAATTTGGTTTTGGGACGAAATCGTCTGGACGTTCTGTTCCAGACGAATTCGTTAGATCGGGGACGATTTCGTCTGATCTGCAACGATATCGTCTAACGGTCAAAAGAAATACTAAAAATGACATAAAAAACAGGGAAAACGGGTAACAAACGGTTTTGGGACAGTTTTGAGGTTAAAATTTAAATTTAAATTTTTAATCTTTTACTAAGGTTTTAACCGTGCCAATTTTAGGGTGCTACAATTACATTAAAAACAATTAATTAAAATTTCCAATAGATTCTTGGTTCTGTTACTTGTGAAATTCATAAATCGTCCTTTGCTTTCTAAACCACATTTAGATTTGCACTAAAGATGTCATTGCATTGCCTTTGCAAGGACAAATGACCCCTAAAAAAGCTTACAACTAGGAATGACTAAATAAGTATCTAAAGTCCTAACTAACAAATATTAAATTTATCAATCATGTCACATCCACACAACACAGAATGTGTGGTAACAGTGTAGGGCTTAGGCTTTTATGCCCTTTCCTGACTAACGATGCGTTCATGGAATAAATAATCTAAAGATGACACATGCATGAGATCACATCTTTTTAAAACTCTTAAAATTAGGCACGAAAAATGCTTGATTTTGTAATTCAGGATAATTGTGCTAAGCTCAAGAGAGCAAAACTTCCTTTTCATTTATAAGGAATGTGAACCATTCAATTTAAAGTTTAATAAGATAAAGAATCTAGATGAAAACAAGGATAACATTTCAAAAACTAACAAAACAGCTTGGATGATTTCTATTGAAAATGAAAACTCAACCATTTTATGTACAAATAGAAGATAGATCTAAAGGTGCATTATCAGGACGAAGTACCATCCATATATATATAGTCGATTCCTCGGAAACTTAAACAATCTATACATCCCATATAATTAAGGAAATTCCTCCTTTCTACGATAATAAACCACTGAGTCTAGAGCTATGTTTAACCTTGCACTAGCCAGCTCTGGATATCATAACTGTAAACATATGATTTAGAGTGTCTTTCAATTCAAAGAAACATGTATCTCCCACTTTAAGTTGACTGTCCATAGCAAAGTATTTCCAGCTTAAGTGAAACCTTGGATTACGTTTTCCATAAAAATCCACCAAACATTTCTTGCTTTCGCACGACAATACAATTTTTATCTGTCCACGAGACAACCAACGACTTGCAATACTCAAAGGAACACTCTGCAATCAAAGGGCAAATTGTAAAGGGACATCACGATAGTAGTCTCACACATGAATTTTTCATAGTGTTAACAGCAGACTTACTACAGACGGTGATCTTCCGCATACCGCAGACTTTGTAACCACCCGTGAATATTGTAGCTCGTTTCTTTCGATTAACTTCGCTGATATTGTATTTTCTACATAAAATCCAGCGAAAAAACAAAGAAAAAAAGTAAGCTACCGTGGGATGCAAACAAGGAAGTCCAAAAAATATATAAAGCTTAAACTTTTCAGACCTTTCTTTGGCATATGGGTGGTTTCCTTTCTTGATCTGGCTATCTTTTCCTTGTCAGCAGAGTTGGTTTGCTTGATGTTTCCACTTGGTTCAAATATTTCAACAAGAAAATGGGTATCTATTACCACACTGAAGATAACAATATCTCCACACTGTAATGATTGAAAAGCGGCAAATTTTTTCCAACCGTCTTTTAAAACCACAAAATCAGCAGAGCAACAAAGGACAGTAGGGCACGAAAAACCTCTTGGACCTTCTAAAATTACTTTTCTGCATCCTTTAACTCGAATTTGTTCTCGACATTGTGAAGGAATCTCCTATTAAAGAATGAAACAACAAATGAACTCAAACATAGTTTATATATGAACATTGGCGAATCTCATGCAATAGCTAGAGATGCTAGAACATTACTCACCAGAAATGAGAAGTCGTTAGCCATGACCTTGAAAAAGGATAAGCCAATGAGATCTGAATGTGGGCTGTGAGTAGTGATGCATTTTAGCTTGCAGGATTTGCATATGTTCATCGCCATAGCTTTGTTGAACCGAAACCACCAAGATAGATCCTTGAAAAGTACACCATAAGAAAAACAACGGATGGAGTTGCACAATGGCGGTGCAAAGTAAGTGATATTGATATTGGAAACGTGCTGCGCTCCCTCAAACGACGAGCCTTCAAATGATATGGAAACCAAAGAACGTGACAGCGACACCTAATATGTGGTAGGAGTAACCATGCACGGATGAGCAGCAGAAAACAAGGCGAAACATAGATTTCGACTTTTGTTACATGTGTGACAGCGATTTATGAATAATTAATTATAAGTACCACTTTTATTTTATTTTATTTTCTCGTTGAAAACAGTTCTAATAGAGAACAAGTATGTTATTGTGTCTAAATCCTTATGCATTAATAGAGGAATATGACTTCAACATATCAACATCTACGTCAAAAGATATAGATTAAAAAGTATGAATAACTAATTTAGATATATAAAATATATATTTCTAAAAGAGTTATCAATATGGTGTTTATCTCATTTTTTGGGGGTGTGATAGATATAATATTTTAGTTTAAATAGTTTAAATATTTTAAATCCACTGTAACCCTTAATGTAGGCGGATAATTTTCTTAATGTCATCTTTATTAATAAAATATTAATATTGTTTACGGTTCCTGGCTGCCATTGTAGGACGCCTATCAGGGTAATTAATTAAAAGTACCACTTAAGAATTTTCCTTTTATAACTGAATGGGTGGGATTAACATACCCGAAAGTTACATATTCGGAAGGATTTGAATATGGGACCTCCCTTTTCCTAGAGTTCTAAGAAACCCACTACCTCCAACTCTCCCACATTACCTAATTTTATTTTATTTTCTTTTACAAAAACATTTCTAATACAATACAAATATATCTAAATCCTTATTCATTAATAGATAAATATGACTTCGAGACATCTACATCTACGTCCAAAGGATATAAGTTAAGAAATATTAAATTTTTTAAGAGAGGATGATATTAAATTATATATGAAAGGTGAGTGGAGCGTCATGTTGGTTATTATAAGCTTTTTTACAACCTCATTTATACACCACATAAGCCCTTTTTAAATCAAACTAGCTATCATAAGCTTTTTATCTAGAAAAGACAAAGACTACCTCGTGAGTGTGGTCTACGGATAAAAACACTACTTGTATTATCGTCCCAGATTCAATCCCCATAATAAATGTATATAAAAAATATTACTTAAAAAAATCGTTGCACCAAAAGGTTTTAATGAAATCCCCTGACCTTAAAAACCATTGGCCCATTATCAATTTTGTAGAAGGACGAGAGGGTTTTTTATAAAATATTTTTATATATAATGTATGAGATAATTGTAGAAGATATTTTTTATAAATAATTTAATAAGAATAAAAGATAAAAAATATAAAGACAAAGACAAAGACTACTTCGTGAGTGTGGTCTACGGATAAAGACACTACTTGTATTATCGTCCCAGATTCAATCCCCATAATAAATGTATATAAAAAATATTACTTAAAAAAATCGTTGCACCAAAAGGTTTTAATGAAATCCCCTGACCTTAAAAACCATTGGCCCATTATCAATTTTGTAGAAGGACGAGAGGGTTTTTTATAAAATATTTTTATATAAATAATGTATGAGATAATTGTAGAAGATATTTTTTATAAATAATTTAATAAGAATAAAAGATAAATTAAACGTTAATTTAGCCGTGGGTATGATATTTAATGGCCTTCGAGGTAGGATTATACTTTTAGCTTATTTTAAACAAAGTATCTTGTCAGCCTAAAAATATAGCTACACTAATTAATTCATCAATAATGTATTTTATATATTTATTTATGCAAGTTTATATTTTAAAATTATTAAACAAAATTATGTTCCAAGAAACAACATAACATATTTTTGATTCTTTTTTAGGAGGTTCAAGGTTCAAACCAGGGCATGGGCGAGTGTGTGAGGGGTCACCCGAGGAGACTGCTCAACCCTGTAAGTTGGTTGTAGGGGTTTCTTACACTAACCAAAAAAAAAAAAAACTATTAATTAAAATTATAAGATCAATTGTTATATAATAATATAATATCTAGTAATGTTTGTGAACTTTTATCATCTTTGTTTGTGCTTACCTATTAGAGATAATGCAAATATTATATTTGACAAACTAGGGATGTTGGAGTGCATATCCCAACACTAATAGAAGAAAACCTTATTTTATGTCTAACAATATATAAATAAAATATGGTTATACAACTATAATAAAATTAATTATAACTAAGTTGTAAGCTTACTGCAGTGGTAAGGTTTTTGGCTTCTTAGGTTCAAGGTTCAAACCCCACCCAGTATGAGGGGACCATGACCCTTGACAAAAACATGTGTAAACTCATTGAAAAAATAATAATTATAACTAATTTGATAATTGAGGAATGAAAATAGGAAATCTAAAATGGTTGGTCATAAATGTTCCTATTTAGTCCTTTGGGCATTGTAGAGGTATTACTTTGAAGAAGATCCAAGTTCAAACAATAAAGATGGTGTATGAGTGTGTATAAAAAAAAGTAAAATGTTTTCATTTACATTCTATCCTTTTGGTACCACTTTATAATACAATCAAGTGATAACAAAATTTTAAAAAGAAACCATTAAAATGAAATAGAAAATAAACTAATATGCAAGGGGTGGCTATATAACAAAATTCTTAATTGTTATTACATATTTTGCTAGACATGATCTAACAAATTTTATTGTAATTATTTGAGTGAATGTTTGATGAGAAATAGGATATTCAAATATAAAAACAACAGATTTTCTAATTTTATTATATAATTCTTCACATTCCATAAATCATCCATGTGGTTGTAGGGTTTTCCCTTCAAATATAAGGTTTTCCACCACTATCCTTTAAATCACATGTTGTATATTATTATTGGTTCTAGTCTCATAATATTTATATTCATCTAATAACGAGGATATATTATTACTTTACCTATTGAGTAATTGCATTTCTATTTATAATAGAAGCCAACATTTGAAACTAATTTGCAAGTTCTATTTTCCCAAAATAATTGATATGCTATTGGCCTTAGGCACCTCAATCAATACTATAGTCAAAGTCAAATATAATAAAAAATTGTAATGGTTGTAGATTATTTGGAGCTTGATGATTTCTACTTTGTGGCTATGACTCGTTATCACATTTTATAATACAATCAAGTGATAAGAAAATTAAAAAAAGAAACCATTAAAATGAAATAGAAAATAAACTAATATGCAAGGGGTGGCTCTATAATAAAATTCTTAATTGTTATTACATATTTTACAAGGCATGATCTAACAAATTTGATTGTAGTTACTTGAGTGAATGTTTGATGAGAAGTAGGATATTCAAATATAAAAACATTAGATTTTCTAATTTGATCATACAATTCTTCACATTCCATAAATCATCCATGTAGTTGTAGGTTTTTCCCTTCATATATAAGGTTTTCCACCACTATCCTTTAAGCCACATGTTGTATATTATTATTAATTCTAGTCTCATAATATTTATATTCATCAAATGATGAGGATATATTCTTCTTTACCTATCGAGCACTTGCATTTCTATTTATAATAGAAGCCAACATTTGACACGAATATGCAAGTTATATAGTCCGAAAATAATTGATATGCTATTTGACTTAGGCACCTCAATCAATACTATAGTCAAATATAATCAAAATTGGTAATGGTTGTAGACTATTTGGAGCTTGATGATTTCTACTTTGTGGCTCATATCACATTCCTTGACAATTGTTTTTGACATCAAGATTCATGATAAACTAATATATATATATATATATATATATATATATATATATATATATATATATATATATATATATATATATATATATATATATATATATAAGAAGTTAAAATTACCTACAAGTGGTGATATGCATTTTTTATAATAATCTATCTCAAAGATTTAAAATCATAGAAACTATAATAAGTATTCACAATACTTAGTTAAAGCATAAGTTGTTAGCTAGTGAATGAGTTGTTGACCCTGTGGATCTTGATTCTACTATTATTTGACCTCCTACAAGTAGTCTAGAATAGGTAAGGATAAAACACATAATGTCCCATGCTCTTCAAATTTATAATATAGGGCATCTACCATGACATTTTCATTTACTTTCTTGTAGATAATTTTAAAATCATATCCCAGTATATTAGTAACCCCCTTTTGTTGTTCGAGTGAAGAAAATATTTATTTTAAGAAATAATTAGGCCAAATATGATTTGTTTTCATGTGAAAATATTGCTCCAAAATACATGACCAACAATGAGTTATAATATGAAGAATGGATATTGTTTCCTTCTCATGGATAGATTTTATAAATTTATTTCTCATACGTGCCTTGTTAGTAAGGGTCTTTCTTCTTGTATCATCACTCCAATTCCTATTCTAAAAGTGTTACATTAAATGATAAATTTTTTAGAGAAATTGGGTATGGCAAGCATAATTGTGATGCAAATGACATATTTGAGAAAGCTAAATGCATGGTCCACTAATTCAACCACATAAATATATATTTTCGTCAAATTATCATCAAAGGAGAAATAATTTAACCATGATCTGTAACAAATTTATGATAAGACCTTGTGAGACCTAAAAATTCTTGAATACTTTAAATGTTTTTTGCTTATTGATATGATTGAATATCTGGTGGTTAGTTGTATTTGGTTTTTTGTGTATAATTTTTCGTATCTATAATTCATAGACCATATTCTCAATTTATATTTCTACATATAAGGTTATTGACATTTTTGAATAACCATATTCACAATTTATATTTCTAAATATGGTTGAATGTCTAAATTTAATTATTTTGTATGATATTATAGTGACAAGCCATTAATCATTGAGGCTTGATAAACAATTGAGAGTTACCAACGATTAATTATAAGTGTAAGGATTCAACTATTTATATTTTATTTTATTTGTACACCACAAATTTGACCCATAACACTTTTACAATTGTATCCCATAAAGAATTATACATGACTTTTACTTTCTTGAAGTTAGGAGTATAATATGTAATACTACAAAGACCATAAAGCAAAGGGTTTTCAAAGAAGCATTAAATACTATAATTTACTTATAAAGAACAAGCTTTGAATTACATTCAAGAAATCTAATAATTATATAAACTAATTCAAAGAGACACCACATGGAAGACAATACAATTGAAGTTTATTATTTGTCAATAGTCATTCTAACCTAATTTAGTTAACATTGTATCCATAATTAGATTAGATATAATTAGTTATAGTTATAAAATTTTATCTTCTAACATGCAAAATAAAAATGAAAGATATAATTATACAAATCCATGCATATTGCACCTCATGAACATTTACCTTTTGCTTGACATCTCTACTAAGGTTTCATAGATTTTTAAGACTAGTAATGAATAATATGCAAGTGCTTCAAATCCTTTCAATCATATCATAAGGTACACTTATTATGGAAAAATAATAATACAAAAAACTATAGTAATCATAATTATGTAGTCTAAATGGACTAAATATTGTCTACCAACATAAGTATTTATAGAATTTAAAATATACCAATGAAAAAATAATATAAGAATACATTATCAACCAAAAAAAAATATATTTATCTCATTATTACAAAAAAAACGGGTTGTTTTCTATTTGGGACTTGCAAATTCTTCACTATATTAATCTAATTTTCTTGAATTTATTTTTATTCATTTCATATTATATGGACAAGGAAGTTAGAATCATCAGAAGGAAAAGTATAGTTCCCTCTCTTTAAATAATGTGAGATAGTTTGTAAAGAATAATTTATGAATAATTAATTGTATGAACAACTTAGTAATTTTATTTTATTTTCCCCTTAAAAACTCTCTTAATAAAATAGAATTGTGTTACTATATGTTTGAATACTTATTTTTTGCTAAAAAAAACACTCATACTAACTTCAACACATCTAAGTAGAGAGGAGATAGGTTAAGAAGCTAATTAGAAGTTAATGATTCTTTAGAAAAACATATAGAAAAGTACCATGGTATAACTCTCAATGTGTATGATATAATTACATAAAGTATTTTCTATAAACAAATCACTAAGCAAAGAAAAGAAGGAAAATATCCAATATAAGTTTGATGCTAATATTCAAGTATCCTTATTTATTACTATTTACCATAGATTTTAGAATTAATGATACCTATATGGACTTGGGCATAATATTTGATTGTCCTATATTGCTTTAAATGTTATCTCAATATAAAATATTTGACCATATTAATTTATTAATTAGTAATGCATTTCTTATATTTATTCATTCAAGCTTATATTTTAGAAACTATTAATAAAAACTATAAATCATCAACTATTATATAATATCATAATATGTAGTAATGCTTGTGAATTTTCTATCATTGTATTATTATTTATGGCTACATATTTGAAATAAATAAATGTTAAATTTGATTAGCTTGCTAGGAATTATTACATCATAGATAATGTCAATGTAAGTTGAGTAAATCACACAACACATGGTATGTAAGGTTCAATAAATGTCAAGGGTAGTTGTAATATTAGTTAAGGTTTGTTAAGACAAAATTGGTCATTCATTGTATTTAAATATTATTCATTTAATAATGTAAATTATCAAAATATCTAAGCATTAGAAATATCAATGTATTAGAGCCGGTAGAAGGAAGAGTCATCTCTCCTTTTGATCATATAATTGCTTTGATATAGAGAAGACCTAATGGAATTATATTAAAAAGGGTATCATGATACATAAACCTATCAAGGACCAATGAGTTCAAACCTCTAAGCAATGATATTAGTATAATTATGTTCTACCAAAGACCAATGGGGTGGATTCAAGAAAATAAATCCATCAACCAAGTTTTTCAAATCATTAGAATCTAGTGCACATCATTATTATTTTTTTTATAGCGAAAAACCCCTTGCGGGGACGCATTGGTCTTAGAGACCACGAACAGGGGGTTCTACATTGTCAAAGTCACCTGGGAGACGCACCCGACCCTTCCCGCACAAACATTATCAATTGGATTTTGGATACCCAATTCAACTTTTTGGTAGGGTGGAGATTTGAACCTGAGACCTCTCTTGGAGGATTTCCCTCTCCTCTCCAACTCACCTACAACACCTGGGTTAGTGCACATCATAATTTTTATTAAAAGACTCCAATTCTTATCAAGTATAGATCAATGTGTGTATGTACATGAAAAATAGATTCTATAGATCAATGCATGGATGCACTAAATGACTTTAAAAAATCAAAACTTTGGAAAGGTAGTTCAAGATTACTTGGCTATTTTAAAAGTCAAACAAAATAAATAATGAGAAAAAATGATTGCATTTAACTAGTTGGAACCTATGTCCTCACATGTTAAATCATCAACAAAATCTCTATGGAAAATCATAGGGTCAACTCTCCTCAAATAAAGATCCATAAATAGTTTTTATGTTTGAAAATAATTACCTGAAAGACAAATAAATTTAGTAGAATTTTATGTTTTTGAGCTTATTTAAGGTACAAGGAACACCAAAAATCCAAAATAAAATTGACAAATAAAATTAACGTGACTCAAGACAATAATATGTAATATATAACACATACCCAAAAAATTGCAATATACAAGGCACTCATCATATGATTATTTCTCAATCATCCACGATATCTCTCATGCTGCATCTCTATGCTATTTCTATAGGACATTGAATGAGAATAAGGATAACATCAAGATGTCTAAAATAAAGACCAACATCAATCTTATTAGCTTTTGAATTCAAATAAAATTTGAACAATAAATGTTCTTATTGGAAAAAAAACCCAAGAACATAGATATTCTCACCATCATCAACAACAACAAGGAGGTACTTCTAAAGTATTATCATGGTGTTTCATAAATACTAGATGTCCATTTTGTCTAAAAGGTGATAATAAATAAAAAAGAAAAAATAATAGACATAAAAGCATCTAAAGATGCTCCCTATACATAGCCAAAGCAAGAATCAAACTAGATTTACTTAACCAACACCATATGAGCAAAGCAATTTAAAAACATAGACCCATTTGAAAAAAGATATTCAATGTAAAATATAGAGGTGTAACCTATAAACAACAACCTTTACAACACAAACCTTAAGATAAAATTCTAGGAGCATTGTTCCTACTTGAAACAAATATCAATCACACCTTTGAAGTTATTGCATACAACATAGCATAGCTAGTGAGAACAATTTTTTCCCTTATAAATTAATTACACCATGTCTCAAATGATAGCAACCTGACACATGGACTAGTGATATCAAACAAGACAGGGTTAAAATCAACAAGCAGATTAGACAAGACATGGTTGAAGCCACTAAAGCTTGTTAAGTGTAAAATTAGGGCCTATTTCCCCTCTTATTTTATCCCTTTTCTCTAGATTTACAAAATTTACACATGGTCCATATGAGGCATGAATTTGGCTTACAAAATTAATTCCCTATAATTACTAGGTGTAAATTTAGTATTCTAGATGTTTTTCTCTCAAAAACCCCACCCCACATTGACCCGTTTTGGTGTCTGCCCTTGCCAATGATGAAATTTTGCTTTCCTACCCTTTTAGACCTCCAAACATCTTATAAATAGAGGATTGGAATCCCTATTTCCCTTGGTAATTTTTTTTGAGAATCCTAGACCTTAACTCGCTTATTGTTAACTAAGTGCTCTTTTGCTACAAATTATTATTTTTGTTGTTTAACTGCTTTGGTGTTGGCTACCCTTTGGGATCAAGTGAAGGAGTATTTATGGTTGGATAAGTCCACCATTCTAGAGTGCCTTATTCCTATTCTCATTAATATTTTCTTCCTCCACTAGTTAACCAGGTTTTTTACTTGCATTATTAATCATTACCTATTTTTATGCTATTTTGCATAGCTTTTTTTAGTATTTTGGGACCCAAAAAGTGTATTTTTGGTCACAAATCTGCCATAGGAAAGGGTTTTGTACGTGTACGCACCCTAGACTTGGCCAACATTAAAAGGGCAAGAGAAAGAGAAGTCTCCCGGGCCAATATCGAGAGAGGGCTGGCTCCCAAACTACTCTAAACTGGTTTTGAAGATAAGGATGCAGGAAAGAAATGAAAAATGCTGAAAGGAATGGGAAATAACAGAAAGGGATGTAAATATGGCCGAAGCCGATCGTTGATGGGGAGAACAACCTTGAACAACAATAACCTCAACTAGATCCTAAAGCTAAGCAACAACTGACTCTTAGAATACTTATACAGAAACTGGATCACACATTAGCCATGAGTCCGCTTCCAATTGTACTTCAAACATTCAAATGCGAACATAGCCAAATTTAGAACAGCAGAATTTAACTTATGCTAACACTGGACTAACAGAAGTAACTCAGACAGAAAGCTAAACATGCACAACCATTTAGATCACCAACTCCAGAAGACACTAAGAATGGAAGCAAATGCATCTAGGATTTCTATTTCAATTTCTGCAACAAGATCCTCCTCTTTTTGCTTGAGTTTTACATTGGTATTTATAGAGGTCTGTCCTCTTCCTTTCGTATTACAACATTTAATACATGAAACATATTTCAAAGAAATGATCCCCTTAATCTACCTCGAAGAAATGACAGTTATCAGGGCAAGCCAAAAGTTGTTAAGAGATCACGAACAAGAACTTTTAATGCTGGAGGCGTCTTTAATTTTGGTGGATTTGAAAATTGCCTCAGGTTCTTCCATCTTGTGCACATCGGTAATCAACAACATTTAATCTTGAAGCCTCTTCGACCACGATCTAAAAATTAGTTAGAGAGCTTTTACTTGATCCTTATCTTCTCTTCACATTTTCCTATGCAATCTTGAAGGAAAATGCAAACAGAACTGTATCAGGCCTTTGTTGTTGCTTCGATCGTGAAAACGTGACATGTCATGAAATCGTGACACTTTTTACCTTGCTGCTTTCTCTCTCCACCACCAGTTGCGAAAATGTGACATGTCACGATATCGTGACAATTTATTTTTGTTCATCTTTCTTTCCACAACATGTCACAAAATCGTGACATTCTCCGTTGTCTAACTTTGTTCGCTGCTCCAAGTCACGAAAACTCACCATGTCACAAAATCGCGACATCTTCTTCTTGATGCTGTCTTGTCCTCTTTCTTCTTGTGAAACTACAACATGTTGTGAAATCGTGACATATTTTTCCTCCTTGGCCTTCATCTTCCTACAAGTAGCAAAAATGGGACATGTCACGAAATCATGACAGTCCGTACCATTTTGTTCTTCCCGCGCTTTCACATCGCGAAAACAAGACATGTCACAAAATCACGACATGTTTCTGTCTTCTTGCTTCTACCTGCTTTATCATCGTGAAAGTGTGACAAGTCGCAAAATCATGACATATCATGAAATCGCGACAATTTCCTTTGCCTTGTATAGTTCAACTTTCATTCCACAAAAATGAGACAGGTCACGAAAATGCGACATGTCGCAAAATCGTGACATGTTTTGCCAGTTGGCTTTATCTTCTCAATATGTCATGAAATCATGACATTTTTTTTCTCCTTGTACTTTGCTGCTTTTTGGCCATGAAAATTCATCATGTCGTGAAATCGTGACATTCCATACAATCTGGCTGCCTCCTTGCTTCCTCCTCGTGAAAACGTGACATGTCACGAAATCACGACAGTTCTCCGCACTTGGTCCTTCTGCCCCAATATGTCGTGAAATCGCGACAATTTCTTGCCTTCTCTATCATTGCCACTTCCAATCGCGATATCGCGACAAGTTTCTCTTGCTTGGCCTTGTTCTCAAAAATTTCACAATATCGCGACATCTTTCATGCCTTGTGTTTATCTTCCAGCCCTTCCGCAATAACGCGACATGTCGCGATATCGCGACAATTTTCTTTGGACTTGCCTTTTTCTGCCTACTACCCGCGAAAACTTGACATGTCGCGATATCGTGACATGTTTCTTTGGTGCTCTTCCTTGCTGTTGTATGTCGCGATATCGCGACATTTTTCATTACTATTGCTCTTAGTTGTTTTATGTCGCGATATCGTGACACTTTATATCATTCTGCTCTGTGGCCATTGCAAGTCTCGAAAACGTGACATGTCGCGATATCACGATAGTTTTACCCCCTTGATGTCATTGACTGTTTTGACCGTGAAAATGAGACAGGTCACGAAAATGCGACATGTCGCGATATCGCGACACTTTCTTGACTTAGCTATTTTCTGGTATGGACGTCGCGAAAATGCGATAGGTCACGATTTCGTGACATGTCACGAAATCGCGACACCTTTGCTTTTTCACTTACAAATAGAGGAGTGGGTATCTTTACAATTTGAGCATTATTTTGCATGAACAACAACAACAAAAATAATGTGGCAAAAATGCCAACATTCTTGGTGGCTCACGGGGTATACAGTTCTGTTGTATGCACGAATCTCAGGCCTTTATCCATTGGGCAACAAATTCAAGAAGCTAGAGAAGCAAGAAAGTAAGTGTTGGTTGATGTTGGATGCGTCTGCAGACTACTGCAACAAACTCTTGCTGGTACTCGGCTCTAAAAAATGGGACCTTCAACAAAAATTGGTGGAAGAACAGAACTTCCTTTATTTCATTAGAACTACTGCACTTAGCCTAGCTCAGTTGAGCTGGGTAACCACCAGGTGTTGTGCAAGGATCTCCATGGTAGTAGTGAGAAGCACCTAAAATACAAAAATAGAAATGAATGGAATGATGCCCTGCGGATGTGCAGGCCGTGGAACAGGGATGGAGGAATGGAAATGGTAGATACAAAAACAAAGTCCTACTGTGCTACCAGATGCTACAAAATAGATAATGAAATGGAAGTGAATGGAATGGATAAGTGGTAGGAACTATGGAGAAGTGCTCAAAGACAAATAATTAGAAGAAAGGGAAAGAAGAAATGGGAACATCAAGAGGGGAGTAGAAACAATAGCAGTGGCTTGATTGTTTTGTAGAAGAAGAAGGAGTAGGAGAGAAGGGAATGAATATAAGAAAGGGGAAGAAAGAAGTAGATGAAAGCCACTATCTACTAGGAAGGAAAAGAAAAAGAGAAAGAAATAAACATACCTGCGGGCTCGCGTGCAAAAGGAGCCAAAGTCGATGAAATTTTGTATTTTTTTCTTTTCTTTTCTTCTTGTTTTTTTTTTTTTTAAATTTAGTGCCCTTGGCACTTTATTTACTAGCGGGGCTATTTACAATATGTACACAAAATTTGGTGACATGATTGGCATGCCGCCACCACAAACCCAGCTTCAGGTGTCTATCCGGTGAACCTGCAGTGTCCAGACCAGATCTGATTGTACTTCAGTCGATCTTTGAAATTTGATTGACCTCTTTCCAAAGTCCTCCATGGTGCAAACAGGGCACAACATGGCAAGTTATCATGCACACCAATACCTACACAGTTGACGAATAATGAAGCAAAGAGATTTGCCACATGAAGGGCTCCTTGGGGTACCGGTTGCAATAATAGCCGAAGCCAATACCACCATTTTGAAGAGTCCACTGGCTGTGGATCGAGTACATGTTCCTCCAACCCCTTGATGTGATAACAAGAATTGTCCAGCGATGGTCCTTTCTCCAGGATCTTTTCAGGCTCAGCCTCTTGATGAGACATAGTTAATTGGTTCTGGTCGAACACTTGCATGTTATATCTTGAGACACTTGAGCCTGTTTGTCTTCTCCTTCGCTCATCTCCTCTTGATCCATTTCTTGATAGAAACTACAAGCAACCATATTATCTATTGTCGGGACAAGGCTTTTCGATTCCCATCGTGGGACTTGGAATACTTCTTGTTGAGCTCCACACAGCTACATCTCAGGTCTTTTCTCAGTATGAGGAATCTTCCATGGTGAATACTACGCAGGGTAGATAGGAGCAGCGACTATCGGAGAAAGTGATGGAGTTTCTCCCAACTGCCACTTTCCTGATAGGAGCAAAAGCTGTTTCGCTCGCACTGCTTCGTAAAATATTTGAGGGAACATTTGTTCACCTGATTGCAACAAGAGGAGGCTTATGTCCGGGTGAAAGGCATGAACATAGAAGAGGTGGGCTTGGGTGGGTGTCGATTGGAGCTCCCTTGGAATTCTCTTCCAACTTTTGCAAAATCATAAATTGAAGTCTGTGATGCTCTCCAGGGGTGCTCTCGTGATGGTGGAGAAATGCATCAAGAGATGGAAGGGATCTTGGGAGCCGTCGAATGTTCTGATTAGTGCTCCCGCTAAGTCATCCCATGAACAAATGCTTTTTTTCCCAAGTAGTCTGTACCATTGCAATGCCCTTCCTTCCAAAGACTGAACCAGAAGCCTGATCATGACATCTTCATGGATTATGGCATGGAGGATTGACAAAGCAACAACATCTTCAATATGCTCTTAGGCCATTCCATTAGTACCATTGTATTTCGTAAACGCCTTCAAAGTGCTTTTGGGAATCTCATGCAAACCTTGGAGATTCAGAGGGCCAGGATCATTCCAGCTAGGACAATGTACACTCTCCATTATAGTAGTGGTCTATAGGGATCACGGTTCTCGCCACTAAGTCGGAGTCACCAGGTGCACATTCTTTTCTCCGCTTGTGAGGTCAAGGCTGCTCACCAAACCTTGATTCCTCCGGGGTATCTTATTTTAGATTCAAAAGGCATATACAATCAAGAAAATTAGATCTTCAGCTCAACAGAGTCGCTAGATGAACTTACAATCTTCGCTTGTGAGGTCAAGACAGTTCATCAAAATCTTGATTCCTTCGGGTATCAAAATATGGAACTTGTGAGAATAATGCTTATCCCACTGATTGTGGATATTTTGGAGACAGAAACAGTCTGTCCCACTGGGCATGCAAAAACTGTTGGTACAGGTGGGTAAAGACAGTCCATCCCATCGAGCATGCCAAAACTGTTGGTACAGGTGGATAAAGACAGTCCGTCCCACCGGGCGTGCCAAAAAAGTTGGTCACAAATTTGCCATAGGAAAGGATTTTGTATGTGTACGCGCCCTAGACTTGGCCAACATTGAAATGCCGATAGAAAGAGAAGTCTCCCGGGCCAATCTCCAGAGAGGGTTGGCTCCCAAACTACTCTAAACTGGTTTTGAAGATAAGGATGCAGGAAAGAAATGAAAAATGCTAAAAGGAATGGGAAATAACAGAAAGGGATGTAAATATGGCCGAAGTCGATCGTTGATGGGGAGAACAACCTTGAACAACAATAACTTCAACTAGATCCTAAAGGTAAGCAGCAACTGACTCTTAGAATATTTATATAGAAATTGGATCACACATTAGCTATGAGTCCACTTCCAATTGTACTTCAAACATTCAAATGCGAACACAGCCAAATTTAGAACAGCAGAATTTAACTTATGCTAACATTGGACTAACAGAAGTAACTCAGACAAAAAGCTAAACATGCACAACCATTTAGATCACCAACTCCAGAAGACACTAAGAATGGAAGCAAATGCATCTAGGATTTCTATTTCAATTTTTGCAACAAGATCCTCCTCTTTTTGCTTGAGTTTTACATTGGTATTTATAGAGGTCCGTCCTCTTCCTTTCGTATTACAACATTTAATACATGAAACAAATTTCGAAGAAATGATCCCCTTAATCTACCTCAGAGAAATGATAGGTATCAGGGCAAGCTAGAAGTTGTTAAGAGATCACGAACAAGAACTTTTAATGCTGGAGGTGTCTTTAATTTTGGTGGCTTCGAAAACTACCTCAGGTTCTTCCATCTTGCGCACATCGGTAATCAACAGCATTTAATCTTCAAGCCTCTTTGACCATGATCTGAAAATCAGTTAGAGAGCTTTTACTTGATCCTTATCTTCTCTTCACATTTTCCTATGCAATCCTGAAGGAAAATGCAAACAAAATTGTATCGGGCCTTTGTTGTTGCTTCGATCACAAAAATGTGACAGGTCGCGAAAACGTGACATGTCACGAAATCGTGACACTTTTTACCTTACTGCTTTCTCTCTCCACCACCATTCATGAAAATGTGACATGTCACGATATCGCAACAATTTCTTTTCGTTCAGCTTTCTTTCCACAACATGTCATGAAATCGTGACATTCTTCATTGTCTGACTTTGTTCGCTGCTCCAAGTAGCGAAAACTCACCATGTCACAAAATCGTGACATCTTCTTCTTGGCGCTGTCTTGTCCTCTTTCTTCTCGTGAAACTGCAACATGTCATGAAATTGCGACATCTTTTTCCTCCTTAGCCTTCATATTTCTGCAAGTAGCAAAAATGGGACATGTTGCAAAATCGTGAGTCTGTACCATTTTGTTCTTCCTGCTCTTTCACATCGTGAAAACAAGACATGTCACGAAATCGTGACATGTTTATGTCTTCTTGCTTCTACCTGCTTTATCATCGCGAAAGTATGACAAGTCGCGAAATCACGACATGTCACGAAATCGTGACAATTTCCTTTGCCTTGTATGGTTCAACTTTCATTCCACGAAAATGAGACAGGTCACGAAAATGCGACATGTCACGAAATCGTGACATGTTTCGCTAGTTGGCTTTATCTTCTCAATATGTCATGAAATCGCGAGATTTTCTATCTCCTTGTATTTTGCTGCTTTTCGATCGCGAAAATTCATCATGTCGCAAAATCGCGACATTTTGTACAATCTAGCTGCCTCTTTGCTTCCTCCTTGTGAAAATGTGACATGTCACGAAATCACGACAGTTCTCTGCACTTGGTCTTTCCACCCCAATATGTCATGAAATCGTGACAATTTCTTGTCTTCTCTATCGTTGCCTATTTTTTATGCTATTTTGCATAGCTTTTTTTAGTATTTTGGGACCCAAAAAGTGTATTTGAACCAAATTTGTACCCTACCTATATAGGTTGTAAATTATGCAAGTGATATTTATGTCCCCTCATTATAGGTCATGAATTTGGTCAATTAGAGATTGGGGTCAAAGTTTTACTTCCCAAAACTCTAATTCGTTGCTTGCATTCTAGATTTATGTCACCTGCATTCTGTGACATTTCATTTCACTATTGCATGTCAATTCCATATTAATTTTGCTTATTCAAAGGTCAAATATCATTTTAATTTCAAATGGTCAACTAAAAAGACCAAGGGGGATTGAATATCATGCCTTTAAGCTCAGTTAAACAATGGCCTAAGTAGACCTTCAAACACTGATCAAATTTTCTAGGGTTTTGTAAGTTGTTTCATTAGCTAAAGCTATGTAGATATTTTGGATATAAGTGAAATATAGGATTAATAATCAAATAAATTAAGTGATCTAATAGATATTTAGGTTATTTGATGAGTGTCTTTGTCCTTTTTTATTTCATATTTTGATCATAAAAAGAAAATAAAACACTTGATATTTTATTTCTAGGTATTTGAAGAATAAAAGCATGTAGTTTGCATCCTAGGGTTAATTTTGTTTATGCATTCTCTAAAACCATTGCTCAAAGGAAAAATATTTGTTTTATTACAAATTAGGGTTTAGTCATCATTGAAAATCAAGAATCATCCTATGGTGAGTTCTTATTTGCTTGCATTTCTATGTGCTTGCGTTGTCCTATAATTTCCATAATTTAGCTTTTAGAAAGATTAAATGTAGGTGTTTGCTCAATATACACAACAAATATTTCCATCCCAAACTTGGAGTGAGTCCTTAGAACATTCTTGGCGAACCCTTTGATCCCTAAGCCCTTGAGTGTAAAAAAAATAATACACCCATGTAATCACGTTGGCTCCCAATGGACATAGGCGAGAATTGTATATGGTAGGGTAGGTTCCCCTCTCTACATATTTGGTGAACTTGATGTGAAGGCACATATGAGTAGTAAATATAGGAAGCCTCTTCCTTTTTGTTTTTCTCTTGAAAATTTTAAGCAAGACCACTAATTTTTCTTGCTTGGAATTAGAAAATATAAATAACATCTTAAAACTCTTCTTATGTGCTTTTTATTAGTGTTATCCTCTATCATTTCTCTTCCTCCTAATGGCTCCCCACACTAGGAGTAAGTGAAAGCTTTTAGAATCTAATCATATTTTTCAATAAGATGATCATATTGATAGGGAGAATCACAATCTAGATGCAGAAGAGGAAGAAGATGAAGAAATTGGTACTCAATTTAAACCTTTTGATGGGTCCAATGGAGGTTTCACTTTCACATGATTTGATCATATATGGGATTTTATATAATATCACAGGGACTCTTTTGTTAATGCTTTGAAAGAGATAGCCTAACTCGAAATATGTGGGATGTCTCATCCTCCAATCATTTCTCCTAGGCATGTTCAAAACAACCCCTTATTTTAAATCTTCACATCATGTTAATCCTTTCTATATATCAACATATACTACTACTATGACCACCAGCATTGGGAAAATTCCATAAAATCCTCTTACTGATAGTGCATCCCAAAATTATTCTTAATTTTATCCTCATTCTACTCATCTCAACATTCATGCTTTAGTTCCACCAAATGTTAGTTATCCTTCATAGCAGGATACCATATCATAACCCATACCATAACAGTTTTAAAACTTCCAACATTGGCCAAGTTCCCTTTTAATAACCATCTATACCCCTCCCCTAGGGAACCTAGGAGCATTGCACAACAACAATCCCAATATGTAAGGTTTGACAAGTGTGGTAAAATAATTGGTTTCAAGAGTGGATATGATTCAACCTCCAAATTTTACCTACAAATACAAGGTAATGTGCAATCGGCCTTTAGACCCTATTGTTGCTTCTAGGCTCTACTCTAAGGATTTTCCAATGTTGATTTTACCTATTTATAAGTGTAGCAGTGTGAACACATGGTTTAGGTTTAGTTGTCAGCAAGTTTATAATGTCGGCATGTTTATTTTAATTAATGTTTCTCTTCTTTCCCTTATCCCTCCATTTCCTCCATTATTCCCTCTTCCTCCTTATCCCTCCAACTCCCTTTCCTCTTATTCCTCCAACCTCCCTTCCTTTCCTCTTCATCGACTTCCTCCCTATCATCTCCATATATATTAGTGAGCATTTCCTATGGTTGATGGTTGTAATAGCTCTGCACGAATATTAATATTAAATTTGATTTATTTAGTTAATTTTCGTTTTACCTCCTTGTCCGAATTCAAGATTTGGTATCAAAGTCGAGATCAATCAGATGGGCACGATTCCTGAGGATGCACGGTGACTGGATGGCGAGCGTGTTGGGCACGCATCTCGAGGAGCTGGCAATCAGATCGAGGTGGCAAAGTTGGGCACATACTTTGATGTTGTACAATTTTTGAGGTGACATGTGGCAGGTGGAGTGACAGCTGACATGGACATGCAGATCGAGGTGCTGAGGTGGACGTTGACGTGACGGTAGCTGACACATGGCGGGTGCTAACAGAGCACTGATGTGGTGCAGACATGGCCGTTGACGTGGCGTTCTGAGGTGGCAAAAATTGGTTGAAACACATGGCGAGCAGGGATTCATCTGAAGCGGACACGTGGCGATCACGGATTGGTCGAGGAGCGAGCATAGTGGTGAGGATCGATTGCCCGAAGGCAATCGATAGTATATGCGTGCGACCGCATATTTGAAGACTTAATTGTCTTCCGCCCACTGCATGTGGGATAAATCCCTTTGTTTTTTTTTTTTAAAAACACTACCATCGATGAGTATAACAATAGCCCGCTCCTTTCGTCTTCAGCTGAAGGGCGTAGCACAGACGGTTTAGTATCTGGTTTGTGAAGGAGAGGTCCCAGGGTCAAATACTGCCGAGGGTTAAACAAAGTTTTTTTGTTTTTTTTTTTTAAATTCGGACATCGGCGAATATAAAACGATGGTTGTTCCCTTTGGTCTCACCGGCACTGCGTGGCGTAGCGGCTAGATATTGCAGGCAGGACACGGAGGTCCTGAGGTCGAATCCCGTTGGGGATTTCGTGACGACAAAAAACAAAAAAAAAGGTTTTTTTTTTTAAGTTTTTCATTATTAAGTTTTAATTAAAGTTTTTAAAATATTTAATAATTTTTATTTATATTTTTTATTAAGTTTTTTTTTAAATAAACTTTTATTTGAAAAACTAATTTAAAATATCTATAGAAAATTGTTAAAATTTTTAAAGGCTTTATTAAAATAAATTTTGGAAAATTGATTTAAAAAATAAAATGGTGAAAAGTTTTTTTTTAGCATCATTATTGTAACCCAGTGCATGCGGTGAAATTTGTGGGTAGATGATTCGGTCATCTGGATGCTATTATGCTTTGCTCTCTCTGTTGAGAAGAGAGACTCCTGATTCCTTTGACAGGAAAGTCCAGCAGAGTGGACTTCATACTATGTTTTGTCAGTTGGAAAACCAAGTAATTGCACATCAGGGAAAACCAGATTCTAGATACGAGGCAGATTCTAAAGATAATATCTTCGGGCAAAGAGTAGTTGAATTCGAGACGATTGAAACAGTACCTGAAGGACAATCAAGTAAGAGTTATACTCCTGCAGTGCCTGAAGTTAAAATGAGTGAGAGCTATACACCTCGCTCTCCTGATATAGAACCAGTAGAAGCAGAAGCAGAAGCAGAGAAAAAAGAACCAGTGGAGGTGAAACCTGCAATTGAAGAACGAGTTGTTCTCAAAATGCGTCTTGAGCCAGCAGCAGTAGCAAAAGAAGTCATTATCATAAGTGACGACGAAGCAGACAACTTCACCTTTCCAATTTTGGGAAATCCTCAAGAAGAAGAATGCCAAATCAGTGAGAATTTTAAGAAAGCTAGATTTGATTTAAATCAGTAAATCAGTAATCTATTTTGTACTTCTTTGTACAGCTTGTTTAAAGTTGAAATAAAAGTTGCTTTCTAAAATGGCTTCCAATACTAGTTTACCAATCCCTAAATTCAATGGTAGTTATTACGAGTATTGGTCAATTAAAATGCAAACTATGTTAATTGGCAAAGGTCTTTGGGATGTGATTGAAGAGGGATATACTGAACCTTCAATTCTTGAGTGGGCAGTTTTGAGTGGTGCTGATAAAAGGGCTAGAAAATAAGCACAAAAGAATAATTCTTTTGCCCTTTATCACTTTCACTTTGCCCTTGATAAAAGTATTTTCCCTAGAATAACTTCTTTTAAAACTGTTGAATCTGCTTGGAAAGATTTACAAGACAGTTATAGGGGTAGTGACCAAATCAAACAAGTTAAACTCCAAACCTTGAAAAGAGAGTTTGAAACTCTTAAAATGCAATAAAATGAAAAGGTTGGTGATTACTGCGTGCGCGTGAAAGCCGTAGTAGATAAGATGGTCACTTTAGGAGAAGATGTAAATCCTAAAATTATAGTGAAGAAAGTGTTGAGAACACTTCTTCCTAAGTGGAATTCAGTAGCCATCATTATAGAGGAATATAAAGACCTAACTTCTCTGTCTTTTGAAACTCTCATTGGCTCACTTCTCTCACATGAGGAGAGATTACAACCATATCCTTACACAAGTTACAGAGGAGATAATAAAGCCTTTGCTTCTCAAGAAGGCAGAGGTAGAGGTCATGGCAGAGGAAAGTCTAGAGGAAGAGGCAGAAATAATCAGAGAGGTGGAGCTCCTAACAGAGGAGGAAATCAGAACAGAGGAGGATTCTCCAACAACAGTGAACAACAATAGAATAGAGGAGGATAGCAAAATAGAGGGAAACAATCGAGGCGAGAGGTAAAGGAGGAGATAAGTCAAAACAATCTTGCTACAATTGTGGCAAACTTGGCCATTATGCTCGTGATTGTTGGACTAAGACTTCACGAGCGACTAGTAGCGACCAGAGCGATCAGTTTGGAAACTTTGGAGAAGAGGAAGAGGCTACAAATATCTTTCTCTCATATGGTCAAGCAGATCAAAACATGAATGATACATGGATATTGGACACTGGATGTTCAAACCATATGAGTGGCAAAGAAGAGCTCTTTGCTACTCTAAATTTCTCCTATAAATCCAGCATCAAATTGGGAGATGATAAATCATTGGCAGTCGAAGGCATTGGAGCTATGGCAGTTCCAACTAAAGAAGGAGTCAAACAAGTAAGTGATATCTATTATACACCTCATCTCCAACATAATATTTTAAGTGTTGGACAAATGTTAGAAAAGAACTACAAGTTGCTTTTTGATGAGGGTAAATGCACTATTTTTGATAAAAATAACAATAATAGAATCATTACTCAAGTGCCAATGTCAAAGAATAGATTGTTTCCTCTAAAGTTTGGTCAACTAGGGGGATATAAGTTATCAAGTGTTGCTATTTCCAATCCAAGTGTTCTATGGAACTTGAGATATGGCCATTTGAATTCTGCTAGTTTGAAAATGCTAACTTCCCAAGCCATGGTCACTTGACTTCCTAAAGTTCAGGATGGTAAAGAAGTTTGTGAAGGGTGTGCTCTTGGAAAGCATGCCAGATCAAAGTTTCCTCATGGACAAGCATGGCGGGCCAACTATCCACTCTAGCTAGTGCATACTGACATCTGTGGTATGATGTAGACACAGAGTCTGGGTAACAATTCTTATTTTCTACTCTTTATTGATGATTATACTAGAATGTGCTGGATATATTTTTTGAAACATAAGAATGAGCATATGAATGTTTTCTTGATTTCAAAACAAGAGTTGAAAGTGAAAGTGGACATTTTGTAAAATGTCTTCGATCAGATAGGGGAGGAGAATATTCCTCTAATGAGTTTGTGAATTTTTGTAAGCAACATGGCATTAAGATGCAGTTCACTGCTGCCTACACTCCACAGCAGAATGGTGTTGCAGAGAGAAAGAATCGCACTATTGTGGAGATGGCAATGTCTATGCTTCAGACGAAGCATTTGACTAATTCATATTGGGCAGATGCAGCCAAGACCAGCGTGTATATTTTGAACAAAAGTCCTACTTCAAGTTTGTAAGGACAGACACCTTACCAAGCATGGTATGGTAAAAAGCCAAATGTTAAGCATTTCAGAGTATTTGGCTCACTGGCCTATTCTCACATTCCTTATGATCTTAGGAAGAAGCTCGATCCAAAGAGTCAGGCATGCATCTTTGTCCGATACTGTGAGAATACAAAAGCTTATAGACTCTATAATCCTCGGACTGGAAATCTTGTGATTTCCAGGGATGTGATTTTTGATGAAGGGGGAGAATGGGGTAAGCCCCAAATATTCAGTGATGTTGAGGCCACTGATGTAGTTTCTCAGCAGGTGCAACCGTAGACACCATAGAAAGGAAAGCAATCTCCTCCCCCCAAATCCAAGTTCATCTTTTGATTCAACTTCTTCACCAAGTCCTTCTCCGTAGCGATCAGTAAGTTCCTAACCAATGGACATTGATTCTCCATCTAAAGGTACGAGAACTCTACAGTATCATCCATCATCTCAGATGTTGGATACAATTTTTTGAAGAAGATACACTAGGAGTCAAGCTAGTGAAATGGAATCTATTTTACACAGATTAGAAAGTATGCACCTATATGGTGATGATGTCTCCCAGCAGGAACCTAGGGGAGATAAAGTTAACTATGCTTTGTTAACTAGTGCACAACTTGAACCTTCTAGTTATGAGAAGGCATGTACTCAAAAAATATGGCAAGATGACATGAAAGAGGAGATAACCTCTATAAAAAACAACGACACTTGGGAGCTGGTAAAGCTTCCTAAAGGCAATAAATGTGTTGGATGTAAGTGGGTCTACAAGACCAAGTTTAATGTTGATGGTAACATTGAAAGGCATAAGGTGAGACTAGTTGCAAAAGGATTCACTCAGAAATATGGAGTAGATTATGAAGAGACTTTTGCTCCTGTAGCCAGACAGGAGACTATTAGAACTATTCTTGCCTTAGCTACAAATAAGGGATGGAAAGTCCAACATATGGATGTGAAAAGTGCATTTCTAAATGGTTACTTGATAGAAGAAGTGTATGTTGAGCAACCACAAGGATTTGAAGAGAAAAACAAGGAACATCTTGTTTACAAACTGAAGAAGGCACTTTATGGCCTCAAGCAGGCACCATGATCTTGGTACTCACGCATTGATGGGTACTTCAAAGAATTTGGGTTCACCAGAAGTAGAAATGAACCCACCCTTTACTACCTGCAGCAAGGAAATGACATCCTCATAGTTTGCTTATATGTGGATGATCTCATATTCATGGGTAGTAATGAAAAATTGAATATGAAGTTCAAACACTCCATGATAGAGCAGTTTGAGATGAAGGATCTTGGCTTAATGCACTACTTCCTTGGAATGGAGGTTCATCAGTCAGATACAAGGATCTTCATCTATCAACATAAGTATGTTTGGGATATGCTTAAGAAGTTTGCTATGGAGTAGTGCAAACCAGTTGCAACTCTAGTTGGACATGGGATCCAATTAAGCAAAGATGATGGAGCATCAAAAGTTGACATGACAACTTTCAGAAGCATGGTTGGGAGTTTGATGTTTCTCACCAACACCAGAACTAATATATAGTATGTTGTTTCTCTTGTCTCTCGATTTATGTCTAATCCTTCTGAGTTGCATTTGCAATCAGCTAAGAGAATTCTTAGATATGTAAAGGGTACATGGGGTTTTGGAATCCATTACCAGAAATGTAACACTATCAAGCTTGTAGGCTTCAGTGATAGTGATTGGGGTAGTAACATTGATGACAAAAAATCAACCTCAGGAAGCTGTTTTAGTACTGGGATCGGGACTAATAACTTGGAGTTCCAAGAAGCAGACAATAGTAGCACTATCTTCAACAAAAGCTGAGTATATAGCGGTCACTCATGCTAGTACTCAAGCTCTATGGCTACGAAAGGTATTAGAAGAACTTGGAGAGCAGCAAAGTGGTCCAACAAGGATATTCTATGACAACATTAGTGCCATTTAGTTGGCATACAATCTTGTCCACCATAGTAGATCCAAACATTTTGATATGAAGTACCACTTCATCAGAGATATGGTGGAAACTGAAACTGTTGAGCTTCACTATTGCCCCACTTTGGAGAATGTTGTGGACATCTTCACCAAGGCGTCGACTAAAGCTCAATTTGTAAAGCTGAGAGACTGTATTTTCAGACCTCTCAACTTTAAGGGGGAGAATGTAGTAGTGTGAACACATGGTTTAGGTTTAGTTGTCGGCAAGTTTATAATGTCGACATGTTTGTTTTAATTAATGTTTCTCTTATTTCCTTTATCCCTCCATTTCCTCCATTATTCCCTCTTCCTCCTTATCCCTCCAACTCCCTTTCCTCTTATTCATCCAACCTCCCTTCCTTTCCTCTTCGTCGACTTCCTCCCTATCCTCTCCGTATATATTAGTGAGCATTTCCTATGGTTGATGGTTGTAATAGCTCTGCACGAATATTAATATTAAATTTGATTTATTTAGTTAATTTTTGTTTTACCTCCTTGTCCAAATTCAAGAATAAGGAAACAAATAACCCAATTAAATATTTAAATATGTTTAGGATAACATGCCATGATAATATATATGATGATATGTTGTTGCTAAAAATATTTTGTAAGAGCCTTAGTGGTACGACATTGGAATGTTATTATCAGTTGCCTCATCATTTTTTGAGAAATTCTGAAGAGACAACATAATTGTTTGTTCAAAAATTTGGGGCTTATGTTGAGAAGAATATGACTATGAAATATGTTTATATGTTCAAACAAAGTAAAGAGAAAAGTTTTTTGATCTTGTCAAATTGGAGGAGATTAGTTAGATAGTTGAGATATACTTTACCTCCTCAAGATATGTTAGAGATCTTCATTGGAACTTTACAAGAGAAAATATCTTGTGAATTGGAAACAACAACCATCACCTCGTTTGACCAAGCGATAGATATGGAAAGAAGGGTAGAGAAGACCCTCATTCAAAGAGGTCAAATTAAGCCAAAGAATGAAGAATATAGGACCATAAAAAAGTTAGTATAAGAATAAGCATGTAGTTGGTGATAGGGTAATGGATAGTAGACCTATTAACAATGTGGTTAATACCCTACAAAATATGTGCTTTTAAAACCTCAAAAACACCCACCAAGGAATTTTACAAGACTCAACACACCTATGAACATAGTTATAAATTAGTGTTTGAAATCTAATATGATTGAGTTACCTCCTATAAGACAACATGATACCAAAATTTATTGGTATAATCCTAGTCAACATTGTGAGTATCATAGAGTGGAGGGACACATGAAAAATTCCTATAATAAGTTGAAACATGTGGTTGAAGACTTAATTGATGAAGCTCACCTTGTTATAGAGGGTCCTCAATGTAATTGTTGGTGCAAAAAGCATCACCGAACAAGCAAGAGGTGCACCAGTAATCCTCAGAAAACATTGAATGGTCATCAGGATTGGGAGAGGTAGGGTGATAGATATCCAGACCAGGATAGTTCCTCATGTCCTATATCCCTATATAGCAAAGGTGGGGGGAAAAGGGAAAATATAAAGAAAATAAAAGGATGTTATCACCAAAACTCAAAAGGATGGGTATAGCCACATCAAGTATCATGCATCATCACCACCGTGGGTGTAAACATGAGAATGCTACCTAAAATATCAAACAACCATACCCCTACTAAAAATTTAGCACTGTAGGTCGAATGTGAATTCTAGAAACCAGGGAATGGGATGCGTGAAATCTAGATACTAGAATTACAACATTTCCAGCCGACTATATTGAATAAAAATAAACCCTTAACCTGATATGAATGCAAATTTTAAAACTACCAAATAAATCACATGAAATCCAGATACTAGAATTAAATGTGTTCAATCAAATAGCCAAATAGAAATAAGCACTTGCACTTCAAAAAAAGATATATGGGCCAGATCAAAGATCAAATAGTAACATAATTATATTTACATCACAACAAAAATATTACATGTGGATTGTAATGGCTAAAGAGTCACCCTTTGGAATGGCTAGCATTCCACTATCTATAGATATTTTATAATGGATTCAAATTACAACGTTAATGGTATTTGGCAGGAAGATCTCGTTGAAACATATGGATGATCTATTGATCATCTGCTTCATGGAAGAATGATGGTTGTGCAAAAGAGGTTAGACACTTCTGTATAGATCTAGGCCTTATATCCCTCTATCAGTCCTATCAAGCGATAAATTTCCATATACATTACCCCTTCATGTGAATGAAAGGTCTGGGATTGATTATCTATGAAGTTTTGCATTTCAAATTGCCTCCTTCATACCCATTGATAGCTCGTACAAATGTAGCTAAGATCATTAATATTTCTTCATGAAGTTCCTGATGCTTCCTCCTTAGCGGATTATTATCTTAGCCTTGGACGGGTATTTGGGTACCCTCCTCTATCAGTAAACTTCCCAATTTTCCATTCAATATACCATACTCAATAGGATGGGGATTTGGGCATACATCATCCTGTTGAGCTCTCCCGATCCTAAAAATCTCAAGCTCAATCAACTCAATCATCTTAGTAGGAGATAAGTTCTACATCCAATCAACCTTCGAAACCACCATTAGTCTTGAATAATACCCAAAAAAGGAGCACAAGAGTAGAAAACCCACCTTTAGTGTTGAATCTATAACCTAAATTCTCCTTAAATATTTAACAATAGTTGGCTAGTACCCCACCTAAGATGTCCCTCTTAGAGATTTTGTAAACTTCTCCTATTCACAGGGAAGCTTTATTGAAGCTTCTAAGACAACAATATGTTCCTCAAGATATTTCTCCTAGTGTACTTGATGTTATAAGCTCTCTTAGGATACATAATATCACATGATATGTTGAACACAAGATTATACTGAGAGGGCGGGGGGTGAATAGTATAAGACCTCTTTTTACTTTTATTTTATACTTCAAAACAATAAAGCAATATATCCAAAGCAAAATCAAAACAAAGCACAAGATCATCCACAAAGTGACACCAATTTTAACGTGGTTCACCCAGAAATCCTGGGCTACGTCCACAAAACTTTTCTCTAAAAGTTATCTCAAAGTTCTTTGGGAAACCTTCCCAATTACAATGTTTATGGGAACCAACCCAAAGGAGACACCAATCCCCTAATCTCAAATTTGTGGGCACCGACCCATAAGAGACACCAATACCCTAATCTGAAGTTTGTGGGCACCGACCCACAGGAGACACCAATCCCCTAGCTCTGCTCTAGCTGGTGATTCTCTAGAAGACCCCTGCTCTTCAGGTTCTCTGATAGAACTATCAAACTCAGCTTCACTAGTCCTCTGCTAGGACCTATCCAAATCTGCTCACAATTCCTCAATAGAACCTGTCCAAAACCTGCTCATAAGTCCCCAATGGAACTTGTCCAATACCTTCTCACAAGTCCCCAATAGAACCTGTCCAATACCTGCTCACAAGCTTATCAAGAACACTTGCTTGGCATGAACTCACAAAGAGAATGGTTAGAGACTCAATGTGATTCATCCACTTCATAGAAGCATAAAGAGAATTGTTAGAGATTCAATATGTTCTATACTTAACTTCCAATCTCAATCTCAACTCAATCTCAAATCTCAAAAGAATAAGATAGATGTAGTATGCTTTTCTCAAGAACATAATCCAACAATTTCCAACCATGCAATATCTCATATAACAATGATACTCATGTTATTTCCAAAACCAATATCTTTTCTTAACCAATTGGGCTTCAACCACAATGCTCATAGACAAGGTTTAACCAACAACATCCAACTCAACATTAACCTTGAAGCATTCAACCAATCATCACAAGAAAAGGGAACAAGTAGAAATCCTTTTCCCTCCAAAGATATTTGAACAAAACAGCCACCAACACAATATCACCAAATGCAAAGAATAACTTGTTCAAATCAACTCAATGGAGTAAGCCCAATATCATATATCAAGTAAAAGAAATAACTAGATCAACCAACCTCTATGGAAGTAACTCAATCACCAACCTCAACACAACCATCCAAGGGTTTCACCAACTCAAAGCAAGTATCAAGACTCACAACCATAAACCCTAGTGCACAATGCTTTCACTACCTCAAACCAGAATTATGTATTTACCAAAACTCTCATCAATGATAGCAATGCATAAGTAGTCTTCAACAAACCAGAAACTAGGACTTACACCCAAACAAAGGAAACCTTGTTGAATACCTTTTCACTCCAATCTTATTTCAGAAAAACATACACCACTCATACTCACAAGAAGAATGTGCCCATAACTTATTGAAGTGAAGGAACCCCTTTTGGAAATCTGCCACCATCACAACATTCTTTTGCCAATATTCACAAGGGTTAGTAGATCACAAGATAATCAAAATTATTCCACCTTTCAATAATCATCACCAAAGCCTTTAAATGCACAACTCTCTTATCTCTCCTAAAACCACTTGTACAATAAAATAAAATAGATCACAACATTTCATAGCCTTATAACTCCCAAAACCACTTATACCATAAAATAAAATATATTTAAATTAACTTGACAACCCTTATATCTCCCTAGGATTTAATTTCACAAACACCTAAATCAACACTCACTTTCATTAAGGAAAGATACCCCTCAATAACACCACAATACAATTAAATGAAACTTTATACCATCCCTTATAACTCCCGCATCTACTAATAAAATAATTATGAAGACATACCTTTTATTCAAAAAGAGTTTCTGGCATTTACTTGCTACACTCTATGAGATTCAGACTGCAAACTTCCTGCCGTCTCACTACAGCTGAAACACGTTGAACAACAACCTTCACGAAGATTTGATCTCGGGAGCTCTACGCTTTCTCTAGAAATGCTCTTCTCAAAAAGAAGCAAGCTGCCTCCGAATTGTACAGCGAAATGGATGTCTTCTCAAACAGCGACGAACCTCCAAATCAATGTCTTTTTCCCACCTCACGTCGTGCTCTTTCTTCGCTGACGCAGTCACAGTATTCTAGAGAAATCGTGGGATCTCCCTTCGAATGCAGCCGTAGTCTCTCCCTTCGAATGCAGTCGCAGTCTCTCCCTTCGAACGTAGTCGTAGTCTTTCCCTTCGAACACAGTCGTAGTCTCTCCCTTTGAACGCAGTCATAGTCTCTCCCTTCAATGCAATCGTGGGCTCTCCATTCGAACACAGGTCGCAATACTTCCTCATGGTCTCCGTCCGCCGCAAGTCACAAGACTTCCTCACGGTCTCCGTCCGCAAGCCATTTCCTATTTCTCACCCATCCTCAACAAGCAATTACATGATCGATGATAGTACCTCTCACCCAGAAGCCCGTTGATTTCCTTTATTTTTCAT
Organism: Wollemia nobilis; assembly: GCA_028583015.1. Taxonomy (NCBI): domain Eukaryota; kingdom Viridiplantae; phylum Streptophyta; class Pinopsida; order Araucariales; family Araucariaceae; genus Wollemia; species Wollemia nobilis. Next base: position 744,773 of record JAQPPZ010003950.1, read on the forward strand.
CTCACACCTTTGCCTACGACTTCGCCTCATTAAATAAGCATTTCGATGTAATACCAAACACGTCGGCTTTTCAAACAAGCCGGAGAAAAACTTTAATTTAATTTTAAAATATTAATTTAAATTTTAAATAAATAAATAAAATTTAAACTGGATATTTAAAATTAAATATCTTCATCATCGAAGCACCTTTTTCAATGAAACGAAGAGCTAACTTGGGTTTTAAGGAAAACCCATTTCAAATCTGCTATCCATGGTTTTAAACAAAACCTATTATTTTTTCTACCTTGGTTTTCACAAAAAACCCTTTCGCTTTTTGACATCAATGACAACATCAACACTTGAGCAAGGGCAATGTGCCCAATGTACCCAAAATTGCCAACAATCTCCCCCTTTGTCATTGATGGCAAACCTTTACTAAAAACACATATTCAAGAGCCAAAACTGAAACCCACAATTGAAAATCTACCTTTGAAGTTTTGCTCCCCCTGTCTTGAAGCTTTCCTCTTCTCTTGAAGCTCTCCCCCTTACTCATATCTCTCCCCCTTTGTCATCAATGGCAAAGGGCTACCTTTGGGGCTCAGAACTAAGAATGAGCCTCTTAGCTTAGTCCCTCCCCCACCTCCTGATGAGGTGATTAATTCTGGGGTGGGAGTAAAACTCCCATTAGGCACTGATCATCATCAGCGTCTATAACTTCCTTGTCGGGTCTTCTCTTGAACTCTTTTTCCATATTCTTGTTCTTATTATTGTTCTGATCCTTGGACCTGATCATGCCACTATTCTTGTTCCTGTATCCTAGAATTTCAACTCTACATTGTCTGATTGTGTGACCTTCATTGTTGCACTTATAACAAGTAACAATGTTATTTCTTTTAGGCATACCTGTTCTTTGAATCCACAAGTTCTGACCAAACCAGTTTTGACCAAACTCGTTTTGACCAACCTGTTCTGACTAACCCAGTTCCTGTTATTTGCCTTGCAATAAATTGCCTTATGCCCAAACTGATTGCAAGAGTAGCAATACCCATGAAAGAAATCACCACTTCTAAAACTGTTATTTACCTTCTTCTCTTGAGTCATGCAATGTACAGCCATGTGACCAAATCTGTGACATGCAAAACATCTACCTTGAAACTTTCCATTGTTTGACCTCTTAGGTTCTGAAAACCTTTTCTTCTCATTCTGAATTGTGTTTTCTATTTCTGTGCATCTATCATTCAAGGACTCATGATCTGAAATACTTTTCTCATCAGAAATCTCTTCCTTTTTGAGTCTCTTACTAGACTCTCCAACTTGTTCCTTGTGAGGCTTAACAAAACCAAGACCTATTTTATCTGTTGGATTTCTTTGACTTTGGATGAGATACTTAACCCTTTTGGAGCTATCTTGAAACACTGTACAACTTATCCTTGTACTCTTTATTTTCCTCTTTCAATGAAGCCATTTTCTATTCTAATTCACTATACTCAAGCGCCTTAGATTCTAACTCATTCTTGAGTTTAGCATTCTTCTTTCTTTCCTTTTTCAAGACACTATGAGCATTAGTAAGTTCACATTCAAGATCCTCTATTCGATTGCACTTTGAATTATCAAGGCCTTTTTTAGATTTCTTATCACTAGAGGTGCTACCCTTTTCAAAAACCATACATGCATCTTCCTTATCAATTTTTGAAGTATCCTCATACATACTAGCAACCAATTCATTATTTGTGCAATTATCCTCAAGGTGCCCACACTTTCCATATCTAAGACATTTCGGTTCTTCCTCCTTTTTTGATATGAACAATATCTCATTTTTATAATCACCTAAAGAACTTTCACTATCACTACTAGAACACTTACTTTCTTTGTCAAGGTAGACGCTCTTCTTTTCTTGATTTTTGTGCTCATCTTTGGTTTTAAGAGTTGTATTGGCCTCTTCTAGTTGTTTCTTCAATGAAACAATCTCTTCTTTTTGTTTGCAGCAAACAGTCTCTTTCTCATTGATCTGATACCTGAGATTTTCTTCACTCTTTTTGAACTCTTCTATTTTTAGCTCCAGGTTGTTAACAATTTTGTTAGATTCCTCTTCATGTTTGCTGTATATACCAACTTTATTACTCATTTCTTTTGTCTGCATTCTTAACCTGTCAATTTCTTTTTCTAGCTTGCTGCAATACTTTGTTTTCCTAGAAGATTGTATTTCGAGATCTTCATAAATTTTCTTGTAATCTTCTGCTTGAGCTTTCAAGCTGGTGATTATATCTTCTGCATCCTCAACCTTTTTACTCAGGTCTGAAATAAGTTTATGTTCCCAATTTGTTTCTGCATCACTTCCTTCTTCATCACACTCTTGTTCTGAATCTATTTCTTTACCAATTTTGAATGGATCATCTTCATCTTCACTGCTACTAAACCCATGGCACTGACGCTCATTATGACCGAATTGACCACAAACAAAACATTCTCTACCTTGTGAGCAATTAGCTGCAAAGTGACCAGTCTTCCCACATATGGTGCAAAACTTTATTAATCTGGCTTGTTCTCCACTATTTGATTCATCTCTTGAATCAATTTCCATTCCCAAAGCAGTAACATTGAGATCATCTTCATTTTCTTTCATGACCCTGTGAGATTTCTTCTTCTTGTGTCTTATGGTTTTACTTTTGCCTTTCCTTGCCATTTGTGTTCTTGTAAGATCTTCCTTCAAGTTGTCAAACTTTTCGAAGGAACTTGGCTCTAATACCAATTGTTGAACACAAGCTTATACTGAGAGGGGGGGGTGAACAGTATAAGACCTATTTTTACTTTTCTTTTATACTTCAAAATAGTAAAGCAATATATCCAAAGAAAAATCAAAACAAAGCACAAGATCATCCACAAAGTGACACCAATTTTAACGTGGTTCACCTAGAAAGCCTGGGCTACGTCCACAAAACTTTTCTCTAAAAGTTATCTCAAAGTTCTTTGGGAAACCTTCCCAATTACAATGTTTATGGGCACCAACCCAAAGGAGACACCAATCCCCTAATCTCAAATTCATGGGCACCGACCCACAAGAGACACCAATCCCCTAATCTAAAGTTTGTGGGCACCGACCCACAGGAGACACCAATCCCCTAGCTTAAGTTCATGGGCACCGACCCACAGGAGACACCAATCCCCTAGCTCTGCTCTGGCTGGTGATTCTCTAGAAGACCCCTGCTCTTCAGGTTCTCTGATAGAACTATCAAACTCAGCTTCACTAGTCCTCTGCTAGGACCTATCCAAATCTGCTCATAATTCCTCAACAGAACCTGTCCAAAACCTGCTCATAAGTCCCCAATGGAACCTGTCCAATACCTGCTCACAAGTCCCCAATGGAACCTGTCCAATACCTGCTCACAAGCTTATCAAGAACACTTGCTTGGCATGAACTCACAAAGAGAATGGTTAGAGACTCAATGTGATTCATCCACCTCATAGAAGCATAAAGAGAATCGTTAGAGATTCAATATGTTCTATACTTAACTTCCAATCTCAATCTCAAATCAATCTCAAATGTTAAAAGAATAAGATAGATGTAGTATGCTTTTCTCAAGAACATAATCCTACAATTTCCAACCATGCAATATCTCATATAACAATGATACTCATGTTATTTCCAAAACCAATATATTTTCTTAACCAATTGGGCTTCAACCACAATGCTCATAGACAAGGTTTAACCAACAACATCCAACTCAACATTAACCTTGAAGCATTCAACCAATCATCACAAGAAAATGGAACAAGTAGAAATCCTTTTCCCTCCAAAGATATTTGAACAAAATAGCCACCAACACAATATCACCAAATGCAAAGAATAACTTGTTCAAATCAACTCAATGGAGTAAGCCCAATATCATGTATCAAGTAAAAGCAATAACTAGATCAACCAACCTCTATGGAAGTAACTCAATCACCAACCTCAACACAGCCATCCAAGGGTTTCACCAACTCAAAGCAAGTATCAAGACTCACAACCATAAACCCTAGTGCACAATGCTTTCACTACCTCAAACCAGAATTATGTATTTACCAAAACTCTCATCAATGATAGCAATGCATAAGTAGTCTTCAACAAACCAGAAACTAGGACTTACACCCAAACAAAGGAAACCTTGTTGAATACCTTTTCACTCCAATATTATTTCAGAAAAACATACACCACTCATACTCACAAGAAGAATGTGCCCATACCTTATTGAAGTGAAGGAACCCCTTTTGGAAATCTGCCACCATCACAACATTCTTTTGCCAATCTTCACAAGGGTTAGTAGATCACAAGATAATCAACATTATTCCACCTTTCAATAATCATCACCAAAGCCTTTAAATGCACAACTCTCTTATCTCTCCTAAAACCACTTGTACCATAAAATAAAATAGATCACAACATTTCATAGCCTTATAACTCCCAAAACCACTTATACCATAAAATAAAATATATTTAAATTAACTTGACAACCCTTATATCTCCCTAGGATTTAATTTCACAAACACCTAAATCAACACTCACTTTCATTAAGGAAAGATACCCCTCAATAACACCACAATACAATTAAAGGAAATGTTATACCATCCCTTATAACTCCCGCATCTACTAATAAAATAATTATGAAGACATACCTTTTATTCAAAAAGAGTTTCTGGAATTTACTTGCTACACTCTATGAGATTCGAACTGCAAACTTCCTGCCGTCTCACTATAGCTGAAACACGTTGAACAACAACCTTCATGAAGATTTGATCTCGGGAGCTCTGTGCTTTCTCTAGAAATGCTCTTCTCAAAAATAAGTAAGCTGCCTCCGAATTGTATAGCGAAATGGATGTCTTCTCAAACAACGACGAACCTCCAAATCAATGTCTTTTTCCCACCTCATGTCATGCTCTTTCTTTTCTGACGCAGTCACAGTATTACAGAGCAATCGTGGGCTCTCCCTTCGAACGTAGCCGTAGTCTCTCCCTTCGAATGCAGTCACAGTCTTTCCCTTCGAACGCAGTCGCAGTCTCTCCCTTTGAATGCAGTCACAGTCTCTCCCTTCAGTGTAATCGTGCGCTCTCCATTCGAACACAGGTCGCAATACTTCCTCACGGTCTCCGTCCACCGCAGGTCGCAAGACTTCCTCACGGTCTCCATCCGCAAGCCATTTCCTATTTCTCACCCATCCTCAATAAGCAATTACACGATCGGTGATAGTACCTCTCGCCCAGAAGCCCGTTGATTTCCTTTCTTTTTCATCTCACACCTTTGCCTACGACTTCGCCTCATTAAATAAGCATTTCGATGTAATACCAAACACGTCGACTTTTCAAACAAGCCGGAGAAAAAATTTAATTTAATTTTAAAATATTAATTTAATTTTTAAATAAATAAATAAAATTTAAACTGGATATTTAAAATTAAATATCTTCATCATCGGAGCACCTTTTTCAATGAAACAAAGAGCTAACTTGGGTTTTAAGGAAAACCCATTTCAAATCTGTTGTCCATGGTTTTAAACAAAACCTATTATTTTGTCTGCCTTGGTTTTCACAAAAAACCCTTCCGCTTTTTGACATCAATGACAACATCAACACTTGAGCAAGGGCAATGTACCCAATGTACCCAAAATTTCCAACATGATATTCCTTCCTAAAACATATGAGGGAATTATTCCCTCTATATTACTACATTTATTTTATCAAGAAGATCATAATATACAATGGTTCTTCCCTCAATCTATGCACTTATTAATTTTTCCAAAATTTTAAACTAAAAGAGGAAGACTTAACTAAATCTGATATCATCATCAAAGCTTTCAAAAACAAGTTCCAAGAGGTATGTGATGTTATATATCTCCTACTTAGGTTTGGACCTAAGATCTTATATACCTTGTTCTATGTGGTGTCTTGCCCTGCATCTTTTAATTTACTTCTTGGATGTCCTTGGATTCATGTGATGAGGGTTGTCCCTTCTACTTTTTATCAATGCTTGAAGTTAGAATTCAAATATCAACTTGTCACCATTATGGGTGACCCTCATCCATTTTAATATTAGTCAATGATTGAGAAAGCTCAATCTAATCTCAATTTATGTCCATAAATATCTTCATATCACATCACCAAGCAACATGAAAATTTAAAGGTGAGTGAGGAACCATTAATCAAATTTTTATCATAGGATCAAGTAAATTATTTTATTCAAGAGTCTCTTTTAAATCTTGCCAAGATACCACCTTCATCGATGACTATGGGTTTACCCTATAAGAAAGGTTAATTCGTACACATTGGCATGTGTACCTTTATCTTTGCAGGAGTCTCCCTCAAATAAAATATTCATGGTAGCAACCCTCTTCCTATAGAGAATTATTTTACCCATTGTTACCTATCCAATGATTAGCCACTTCCCAAGCAAATCCTATCTAGCATGGGATATATAGGTAAAGGTTTGGGGCCAAAACATAAAGGTATTCAAGAGCATTTGGAAGTTGATCTTTGGCTTTGGAGATGTGATGTAGGCTACATCCCTAATAAAAACTAACCTAAACTAACCTCTACCCCTTGATAACTATAACAACCTTCCAAAAACCTACTTCATTATATGCCTAATTTATCTGCAAGGATGAGATACTACTAATGTATCTGTGGATGCAGGGGATAGGTATTGTTACTAGCGAGGACAATGCAAATGAAGGATGTCTCCTCAATAGGCATAAGGATTATCCGGTGTAAGGTAAGTCAAGGGAAATGATGAGCGGTGGTGTATTAACTAGTTGATAGGGGTTAAGGACCCTATAGGAAATGCATTTGCCAATGGTCCATGTAGATGCATATCATGTAGTTGCATTGTAGGAATATTTGATGTTTGTCAAATTGAGAATTTATGGTGTTGGTTGGCAATGAAAATGCTTAAATGCATGGGAGCCATAGTTTTGAGTAATGGGTTAAATGTAGTTTAAGGGAATATATATTTTTTTTTTGGGAAAACTTATTTATTTAAAAATAATATATATATATATATATATATATAGATGTGTGTGTGTGCGCATTTAATATATATATATATATATATATATATATATATATATATATATATATATATATATATATATATATATATATATATATATATATATATATATATATATGTATGAAGATGCTTAAATGCATGGGAGCCATAGTTTTGAGTAATGGGTTAAATGTAGTTTAAGGGAATATATTTATTTTTTTGGAAACTTATTTATTTAAAAATAATATATATATATATATATATATATATATATATTCAAACAAATAATGTTTGTTTGTTTTATAATAAAGCAACTAAAATATTATAAATAATAATATATTAAGATATAATATAATAAAATAAATATTATAAGAAAAAATTATTGCCTTGCGTAATTTTAAAGGAGCAATTTGGAAATAGTTGGCATTTTTGGGGAAAATTATTGTTAAATCTGGTTTTTGTTGAACGTGGAGGAAAGTGGTATCCACATGGCATAATTGAAAAGGAGGAATCTTAAAACTAATGCAAGTGCTAGCTAGAAAGGCAGATCTATTAGCTAGATTAGAAAGAGGAAGACGAGGATGGAATGGCGATGGTCATGGTCTGCTTGTTTGGAAGAAGCACGATGAGAGAAAGGAAGGGAGAAGGGATTTGGAAGCAAGGAGGGAAACCAATATTTTTTAGTAAGTCTATTCGATAATTTTACATGATTAATTATTATTATGGAAATAAAAAAATGGATTGCTAATGCACTATATGATCTCTCCTGTGAGTTGAAAATAGTTTGATAAATATTTTGCAAACTATGGGTGAAATGAAATCTTTCCAGGGCAAACATGGGAAAGATTGAAATCTATGATATGATTGTTGATAAGCTAAATTTATACGAACAATTGATGTTGCCTATGTTAAAGAGGGTTTGCTATGAAAATGAATTGATTGAAGAGTGGAATGTGAATTAGGGATGAAATAAAACTATGTTGAGACTCGTAATATGTGTTGGAAATATTGTGTTATGATGCATGTTGTATTGGATAACTTATAATGTATTGCATGTTGTGCTGGGAGTGCTTAAACTGTGTGCATGGTAGACATAGCTGCATTAAAATATAGTCTGACTACTTTGACCCTTGTAAAGTCACCAACAAACCATGCCATGAGAGTTGAAACTTGAAGAGTACAACCATATTACCTCTTGTGCTACTATTGGATGCTTTTTCTTGCTCAAGTGTCAAGGACTGCACTTAATCTGGAAAGGATTTATTACAATTTGTCATTCTTGTGAAATGTACTCAGTAGAGCGCTGAAATTAGAGTTAATAGTAGAACAAATTGAATGTTGAAATTATGCATTTGTAATTTTAATAATACATAGACTCTGAGGATTTGCATGACAGAGTTTTGTGAACCTTTTGATATAATGAAATTGTTTTAGACGTTTACCTTTGAAAACGTTAAGAAATGGACATGCGCCCAAGAAACATATGTGATTTACATACATATCTTGTCTTTCATGAAATATCAATTGATATGAAGAATAGTTGTGATTATTTATTAATAATTTATGTTTGCATTACAAAATAATGTTCGTCTCCTACGTTAAGTGTTCCAAAATTTTGCTTGTCATTGAAACTAGAAAAGAGTAGATAGTATGGGTGAATATCCTTTGAAAATGTAGCCTGTGTAATTGCTCAAGGATACTTTGAAATTGCATGATGAAAGTTCTATATTTTAATTCGTTTCTTCATTCTGTTGAGGAGGAACGTTACATATGTGTTTCATAATATCACTTCTTTAAACATAATTTGGGATCAAACATTTGCATGCAGAAGAGATTACCTCGTTTAATCTAGGTAATAGGAATTTTGGAGAGGTTATGAATTGAAACATAAGAACTTCCAATTCAAATAGTGTGGTATGGTTGTTTAAGGATTTAGCTAAGATAAATTGATTATTTTAGAATGAACAAGGTGGTTTGAGAAAACAATCCAGCCATAGGTTAATATATTGGATATGATTATATAGTACAGTACAGGATATAATTTTATTTGATTTCAACTGATAAACCAAACCATATTTAGAGATAGATACATTGGAAAATTTGAGAAGGATTTAATGGAAAATTCATTGTTAAGTAGATAGCGTTAACATTGCTTTCAATTCAAGGAATGGTAGAGTCAGTGTAAATCAAAACTGAATTAGACTACCTAGAATAATTGTTTAATTTTATGATTTTCTGTGTATAAGTTGAACGGTATTTTAAAGGAATGAAATTTTTATTGTATGTTGTTTCATATGTTAATGGGGTACTGTTGGTCATCAAATACGCACAGGAAAGGACTTTCGGTGGGTTTGCGCACCCTGGACCTGTGACCAACATTGAAAGGCTGAGAGGAAGAGATGCCCCTCGTGCCAATCTCCGGAGAAAGGCCGGCTCCTATACTAATCTACTTTTTGGCTTTTGAGACAAGAGTGCAAGAAAGAAATAAAATGAGTTCGGGTTAGGAAAAGAAATAAAAGGGTAAGGGTTAGAGGAAGAAATAAAAAAGAGTAAGGGTTAGAAGATGATGATTTAAGGTGGGAGAGAACATGAAGCATGATTACTCGCTAACAACTCGAATAGCAACAGGAAATACCAAGAATGGAATGAAAGAAACATAGTTCCGACCTTCCTATGTATCCTCTGGACGGGTTCATAGGGTTCTCCTCTCTCTCTCATTGAAATTCAGGGTTCAGAGTAACAGCGATTAAGAAGAGTGAATAACAGAAACCTCGATCCACCAGGAAGCATAAAAGAAAGCAACATGGACATTTTTCCTCTCCTATGTATCCTTTAGGGTGAATTTCAGGGGCTCGATCCCCAATCGTACATCGGATTTAGGATTCAGAGTCTCAGTGTGTGAACGAGAAAAGACAAAAGAATTAAGCACAGAAGGCAGCATAAAAGAGAGAAATGGAGGACAAAAGATTTTTAGTATTAAATGCAGGACATCAAGTTATAGCAGCTTTCTAGCAGAAATTCCCCCCCCTTTTTACATTGCAAAGCCTGGGTTTTTATAGAGGACCCGGCCCTCTGAATCATTATTACAAAACAACGAAGTACGCCCTCGGGCCCTGAGAATCAGCTCCTCGCTGCTGCTGTGGATGATTTTTCAAATCGGTTATCGAAACTGGTAATGGTGATCGAGTCAACTGGGGAAAGATGCATTAAATGATCCACCTGGGTGTCCTCATATTGCAAGTGTGGTGCTCAAGTGGCGGCCATGCTTGTCGAGATCTCCTTATCGGACTGATACTTCGCATCCAATTGCTAAAAATGAGCAACGGGCTTATCGAGCAAGAAAATATGCATTTATGAGGCCCTCTGATCGCCTTGGGAAAATACCCAACTTGGGAAGCGTTCTTGGGAAGCGCCTCACTGATTTTTGCTTCGCAAAATTACTTTGGGGGTGCAGAGTGACAAACCGATCTCTTTCTATCCTTCGCTGCTTTGCTGGAAAAACTGCTTCAGTGATGGGTCGGGACAAACGCTTCGGGCCGATCTTCTTTTGAAATGGTGGTTCGAGGGAGTTTTGGCCGAAGCACTTTCTCGACTTATGATGCTTTGGGAGAAATCTAGCCGAAGTGGATTTCAAAAATACTTCGGGCCCGAAGTATTTTCTTTGCATTAGCCGATTCGGGCTATCTTTTCTTCTTCGACGAAGTTACTTGGATGCCGCTTCGCAAAATTTTCACTCGAAGTAGCTGTTGGGAATGCTTCGGGTGCGAAGCGTTTCTTTTGCTTTCTTGACAAACTTCTCACTCAAAGTGATTATTTGAAGCGCTTCGGGCCTGAAACTCTTTTTTTTTCATTTTTTCCACCAGGGGGCGATAGGGAAATCAAAATTGCTATAACTTATAAACAAAGAAAAAACTTTCAACCAAACAAATATCATACAAAGTTTTAATTTTTTTTCCCCTTGGTGGAATGTGACAATATTGTCAACATTCTTGGCGGCTCGTGGGGCAACGAGCTCGTCTCGGTGATAGAACCCTCATCTTTCATCCATTGGGCCAGAGTTACCTCTAGACTCTTCTCCTTGTTCCTTTTCTGAGGATGCTTTGATAGCTTGTCCTTCCTTTTCCCTCTCCTCTTCTTCCACTACTGCTTCTTCTCCTATCGCCATTACTTTTGCTACGTCTTTAGTTATTGGCAATGGGGCTAGGTGGACGTGGATATTATTCAAGGTTCAGCGAACCTAATACTAGACGCTTTTTGTGAACAACTCTTGATTCTCCAAGGACCTGACCAAAGCACGAAACCTATCGATCTGCCCAATTTTTGCATGCTGGGACCTAGTATGCAGATCGTTCAAGGAAGCGATGATTGTACAATATTTTAGTATGTAATCAGTAACCTGCTTCTCTGCTAGAGGTTCGGCCCACTCGTCTATCTCTGAGATGTTGTCTTCAAACTGCTGCCACTTTGGCATGATTTCTTCCTTGACTAAGGGCTTCCCATCATTATCCATGAAGCTCGAGAATCCTAAGGAGAATAGGTCCTCGAAGTAGCCCATCGATGTGTGCCTCTCGCTTTCAAATGTGTCCAATAGGATTTTTGCCTTTTGAGCCTTCTTGGCTATGGAGAAAAAGGCACGAATTGTGGCCTGGGCCATTGACCAATCCCTTGCTGTCCGACTCATTGCTGCAAGCTTCAAATCTTGATACCTTGCATTTTGGACTTTGAGGGCCAGCTTGAGTCAGGCTCTAACATTTTGAATGACTTCTTCGATGATTGGCCCTCCTTTGACAGTGACAACTTGGGCTTCTATGGTGTAAACTAACACTAAAAGGGCACCAGTAGCCCGAGACCTAAAATTCTTGAGCAGATGCGAGTGAATCTCCTTGATTTTTCTCCTATCAAATATCCCTAGGCCTTCCTTCTCGTGCAGCTATATTTGATCCTGCAAGATCTTACTTTCAAGCTCCTTGGCCCTCAATTCATTTTTGGCCTATCTTTGAGCTTGATTCTTAGCGGTGCACTCCAACTAGGCTATTCGCAGCTTTAGGGCGTGTGCTTCCTTCTGCATCAGCTTGCACTGTTCTTCGACCTCTACCAATTTGGAGCGAGTCCTTGCTAGCTCCTCCTCCAACTTGATGTTAGCACTCTTGGCTTCGAACCTGCGCTTGTTGGCAATGTTGGCATGCGCCTTGAAGGTCTCGATTCCAATCTGCATAGAGGCGGATTCTTTGTCCACGTTCAGATGCTCCAAGTCCTTTTATTTATCTTGATATTCATAGTTCACTGGAGTCATTTCATATAGGGGCTTCTGGACTTTGGGTATCTTCTTTACTTTATGCACCTTTCCCACCTCGAAATCGAAGATGACACATTTCTCAACTTGAGTGAGCGAGCGCCCTCTCTTCTTTCTTGCCTCTTTCAACATTCTCTCTGTGTTCTGTTGGGCTTGGAGAAGTTTTTTGTCCAAGAGGGACTCCCGTATTGAGGAAAACTCGGAGTCGAATGCGGCTGGGTCTATAGACGAGGGGTTGAACAAATATAGGGAGTTGAAAGGGATAGCTTCACCCGAAGGTTCGACAATAGGGGTGATGGAGGCTTCGAAAAGTGGGAGCACATTATGTACAATAGAGGAATGAGCCTCGAGGTTCGGCACTAAACTATTAGCTTCACCCTGGTTGATGACTAGAGGATTGGCGGTGTGGCTGGGCGAAGTAACTTGGATGGGTTTTTCCTAGTCGAAAGACTCGGGGGGAGTAGTTAGGGAGACAGCGTGAGAAGGTGACTGATTTTGTGGAGGTAGGGGGGACAGGTGAGAGCTTTTGGCCAGGATCGGGGTAGACTTACGAGCAACCAGAGCGTAAGGCAAAGAAAACGTACCTGCGTGCCCTCCTGGCAGTGCAGCCATGGTGACCTCTTGGGTGATTGGTCTTTGTTCCTCCTGGGCCTCGGTACCCTTGGCTTCAATGACTTCCATGAGTTCCTCCACGTCAATGACATCTATGTTTGGGATCGTTTTGACACTTGGTGGAGTTTCTTCATTGTTTGCTTCGGCCAAGCCTGATACTAATCTTTCGGTAGGAGCACTAGGAGCGCATGTACGTGATCACTTTGGGAAGTTCAGGGGTGCCTGTGTAGGTTCCTGCTCCTTTCTTTTCCTCCTCTCGAGGGGTTTCTCTGATTCCTCTATCACTATCTCCAGATCTTCGGATGGGCTCTGTAGTAAAGCTTTTGGCGCGGCCTTGACTGTTCTTTCCTTGGGGACATTATCAGTCTTCCTAGGGCCTTCATCTGAATTTGGAGTGGTCGATGGAATGAAATTGGCGAATGACAAGGGTTTCCAAGACCCAATATTGGTCTGATACACAATTGTGAATTCCCTGTCCATTGTTAGGAGCCCGTAAGAATTCATCTTTCGTTGATGGACTCTCATGATCCACCATTCTCTTAACTGTTCCTCATCCCAGTCTTTCAACTCCTCTTTTAAATCATCTTTTGCTTTTCTCCAGAAAGTGGAGTCGGGAGTTGGGAATCGGTACTGGTCCGGGTCGAATTCGATCTCCATAGGATAGAAGTCATGCCAAGGATGCAACGTCCTCATCTCCTCTAAGTGCCACTCTAGGTCCGTACCATTGGGGTTATTTCTCTGCTCTAGAACTTCGGGGTGAGGACAGACATGGAAGTTTTTGCTTTTCAAATGATCTCTCATCACCCCCAATGGGTCGTAGAGCCACCTCTGTGGTATTTGGAGCAGACCAAAATCAGCGAGTTTCTCCTCCAGGTATATGTTCTGCTTCAAGGAAAAAACTTTGATTACTCCCATATTAAAAGATAAATCATAGGTGTGTGCCCACTTTCGCCCGTGACCATAAGTTTCGTCAGTCGCATCACTTTGCCGAGAAACTTCCAGGGCAAATTGGTATTTCAAAGGGAAAAAAGGCAGCAAGAAGGGCTTCCCTGTGAAGTCGAAAAGGCAGATCACAAGCCCTTGCATCAATTGAAACACATCCCCTTTTCTCTCCAGTACCACTTTATTTCTAAGGCCAAGAGGCACCCGAGGGTTAGACCCTGTCAGAATGTACATCGTAGGTCCCAAAAACTACTAATTGAAAGGGTAATAGGACTCTGACCTCAGCAAGAGTTGGGTCCATTGATATACAGGCAAAGGGATTCCATCCTTGTCAACTGGTGAAACATCACAATGGGGAAGGGCTTCATGTACATGAAAGAAGAAGAGCCAAACCAAGAAGGAATAAGGCTGGAAGTACGGCTCCTTGCTAGCATCCTTCATGGATGATAACCGCATATGCAGATTTCAGGCCACCCATTCTACCCAGTCGAAGAAAACTGGGTTGGTGTTTGGCTGCGAAGCGTCGGGAGCATAGAACTCTCCTCTGGAAATGCATTCGGCTAGCGACACCTACCATGGGCATACTGAAGTATCGCTTGACAAGCCCCCTACCCATGGAATGATAGAGAATATTTTTGTGTTCTTAAAGGCCTCCAAGGGCAGGGGCATCTGGGGTCGCTTACTGGAAGGAAGTCTGCTTTTGAGGCTTTCACACAAAAAACTCAGGATGAAGGGATTAGCGGTGAACTTATCCGTTTTTTCACTCAGGCTAACATTGCGAATGGTATAGCATTTTGGTGGCCTTTGCTGCGGTGTGAATGCTGCCTGCACATCCTCCTTCAGAATGGAAAATAATTTTTTACCCGAGGCATCCAACACCTGCTTGGTTTGCGGCTGATAGTTCTGAGCAATGACGTATATGAGCTCGGGGCAGTGATGTGTAGGAAGGACCAGATACCAGTATATATGGGAATAATACGTCGTGGCCCTCTTATTCTCCGCTGAGAGCCTGCTCTTCATGAAGTCGATGGTGTACCGGAGCTCGGCCACGGTTCTTGAGAGCTCTAGGTCTCTGATTTTTGCCCACTTATCGACAGGTGGTTCTATGCTGGGCTCGTCGTCAGACTCTTCCCTTTCTTCTACTACTTACTTTCCCAGCCATGGGGGAGGATTGACCCTTCTAGGTCTATGTTTCTTTTCTTCTGTGACTCTCACATTTTTTGGAATCATCATCTCTAGTTCTTTTCCTTTCTGAGTGGGGTTCTTCCTTCCCATTGTGAGCGATCACAGCAGAATGACTTGTGGTGTAGCAGAGTTTAGCACCTCAAAACATGGGATGAGATAATCATGACAAAAAGTGGAACTTTTGATGCGAAAGCTCTTCGAGGTGACAGAATGTAGATTCGACTCTCACACTTGCAAATGGTTTGCTCTTAACGGGCATCTGCATTTTATAGCTTCGGAGGGAAACTTCTGGTATTTATGGCAACCACCGTAATTACTTTGTGGGCCTAGCCTGAAAGTATCACTATGGCATCTGATTGGCCATACGGCGGTGTCGTACGTGGGGCCATGCAATTTGGCAATGAGATTTTGTATTGGGAACGTGAATCGCTGCCACCTGGTACCCTGGCATGGCTTTTTTGTTAACAAACTGTCTTGGGAGGAGTGTCATTTCTTTTGCATTGATTTCTTCTACTTTGGCCCCCTTTTGAGGCTGCTATAGGCACGTTCCCTGAGGCACATCCTAAACGTGTTTGCCTCTCATGCATGGTTTGATGATATAGGGTTGGCAAAGAAAATACTTCATCGCGAAGTGCTTCTTCAAGATGATTTTCTTTGTTTCGGGCCCGAAGTTCTCCTTCGCCACATTGTTGCTTTGGATTATGAACACCGTCAACTGAAATCCATTTCATCGAGGAGGGCCTCACCAAGAACTGCTTCAGACAATGCCTTCAGCACATTGCTTTAGCAAAGCATTTTCCATGTCTTTGATCTGCATGTGGTTTTGTTCTATGAGGATGAACTGCTTCCCGGTGAACTTCCTTTCGTCGGCTAATTCGGACCGAAACCCCCCAAAGGCGATTCCAATCATGCTTTGTGAAGCCGAAGCCAGGAATCTAGCTTTTGTGATTGAAGTAGCACTTGCTCTTCGTGATATTTTGAACAGAGTATATACAAAGCATTGAAATTCTATATACAAAATACATGCAAGAATTTTTTTTTTTTTTGAGCTGTACATATCTCAGTGATTGAAGGCCTTCAGGTGAAGACCATTGACTGATATTGTAAAACTTGGCCATTCGCATCCTTGAGGATGAAGGAATTGGCCAAATTCACTTTTACTATTTCAAACGGTCCGTCCCAGAATGCATCCATTTTGTCATGATTCCTAGGCTTGGCCTTCCATGAATCCCACCTCCATACCAGGTCTCCTGCTTTGAATGTGTGATTAGATGATTTCCTTTTGAACCATTCTCGGGTGACCTCAGCATGTCGTGCAAAGTTCTGGTAGGCATTTTCATGTTCCTCTTCTAGTTGTAGTAGCTGGACCAGGCGTTCTTCCATTGGGTTAGCTTCATCTTCTTCTAGCAGCTGCAATGCAGGGATCTCGATGTGAGTGGGCAGGATGGCCTCCTTGTCATAGACCAGAGCATATGGTGAAGTCTTGATTGACCTTTTGACAAAAACCCGATCGGCCCACAAGGCCCGATCCAAAAGGAGGTGCCAAGTTCTTTTGTTTTGATCGATCAGCTTTCTTAGTATCCTCAATAGGGTTTTGTTGGTGGATTCTGCCAATCCATTGCCTTGGGGGTAATAATTGGAAGACACCTTGTGATATATCCCATACTTGTATAGGAACTCGTTGATTTTTGTGCCTGTAAAACTAGGACCGTTATCTTTAATAATTTCTTTGGGGATGCCGAAGTGGGTAATCAATCTTTCCAGGAAGGTGACAATGGTATCTTGATCGACATGTTTTGTGGGAACTGCCTCGGCCCACCTGGTGAAGTAATCAATCGCAGTCAAGATGAATTTGTGTCCAGCAGAGGAGTTTGGCAATATGGCCCTGTTGGCATTTTTGCCACATTGATTCTCATTGATGAATGCATTAATGTATTGTTGGGGATCTGACCTTTGATTGATGCAGCTTGGGCGAAAAAAGGAGAAAAATTGAGCAAAAAATGGTTAAGTCTGAAAACTGCAGCGACGCGCTGACATGTTGCAGAATCGCGGTCAACGCAGTCAACGCAGGCAGGTTGGCGGAACCGTCGCGATATCGCGACGTGTTCCGAAATCGCGGGTCGGCGGGCAGAAAAAGCACTAAGTTGAAAACATGCAGCGATTCGCTGACATGTCAGCGAATCGCGACCCGGTGAGCGTCGAAGGCAAAAAGTGCAAACTTGCAGCGCGTCGCTGACATGTCAGCGAATCGCGACCGAAAAAGGCGATTGGTACGGCGATGGAAACATGTAGCGAAATCGCGACATGTTCCGATTTCGCGGGGCAGAGCGCAGGGAGGAGCCAACGGCGGAAACATGTAGCGAAATCGCTACATGTTCCATTTTCGCGGGTCAACGGTGGTCAAAGCGTACTGAATGATAAGACGTCGCGATTTCGCGACCCGTCGCGATTTCGCGACCCGTCGCATTTTCGCGACCTGCGCAGTTTTCCCGCCAAGTGCAATATGAACGGCCGAAAGGGTTTTTTCGATTTTCGAGGATTTAATGCTAACCCGAATTAAATATTTTGCGGATTTCCGATGCGGTTAAGGTCAAAGAGTGCCCAGGCCACCAAAATTAAAGGGTTTATTGGTTCGAAGTTGCCATTCGTGGATTAATTCAACGGTTTTTCATGCACATATTCAAAGAATCGAATTTAATGAAGGGCCGCAAGCGTTTCATGGAATTTAATTTTTATTTCTTCGAGAATGCGATTAAGGGGATCATGTTCCTCGTTTCCTTCGCATGATTGTAGATCACGAGGAAGTTGGTTTTAATTATTTAATGCTGCAAAGAGGACGGACCTCTATAAAAACCAATGTAATTTTCATTTGCAAAGGTTGGAAAAACTTGCTGCTAGAAACTGAAGTGCATTTGCAGGAATAAAGGATTGGCTTCTATGTTTCAAGCGTTTGCATGAGTGATTTCCTTTCTGTTTATGTTGCATTTCTAATAGCATTTGTATGTCTTCATGGCTGTTGCATTTAAATTCTGCATATTGGATTTATGCACTTCCGTGAGAGTATGATTCCTGGAATGTGATTTTGGAGGGTTTCTCTACGTACATCGTGCGAAAGTTAGGTTGATAACTTTTATTGCTTGCTGTTGCTGCACTTTAAATTTCCTGCTGTTATTTTTCGATCCCATCACTTCGGCCTGTGGCCATATTTCCATTTCTTTCTGCAACCTTTTAGATCTCTTTCCAGCAACCCTTATCTTAAACCCAATTTTAGAATAGTAGAGGGAACCAGCCCACTCTGGAGATTGGTCTGGGAGCCATTTCTTGCTTCCGACCTTTCAATGTTGGCCGGGTCTAGGGCGCAATTGTAAAAATCCTTTCCGTGGCAGATTCGTGACCAACGGTTTTGGCACGCCTGGTGGGACAGATCTTTTCTGTCTCCAAGAATTCATAATCGGTGGGATACGCATAATTTTCCAAAGTGATAACCCCACCGGTGCCAACAGTTTTGGCACGTTTTAACACCCGGAGGTCTCAAGATTTGATGAGCTGTCTTGGCCTCACAGCGGAGATTTGTAAGTTCATCTGGCGACTTTGCTGAGTTGAAGATCTGTTCGTGGACGCCTATTGTTTTTAAAAAAAAAAAAAAAAAAAAATTTCAAAGAATGTTCATCTGGCGACTCTGACTTAATGGCGATGGCCGTGATTCCGCAGACCATTGCCACAAAGGCGAGGGTTTTTTCTAGATGGGATGATCCTGGCCCTCTGAATCTCCAAGTTCGGCATGAAATTCCCGAAGGTGCATTGAAGAACCTGGCAAAATATGACGGTACCGAAGGCATGGCTCTGGCACATGTTGAAGATATTGCTATTCTGTCCATGATCCATGTCATAGAACACGAGGATGTCATGATCCGACTTCTGGTTCAGTCTTTGGAAGGAAGAGCATTGCAATGGTACAGATTGCTCAAACGTCAAAGCATCAGCTCATGGGATGATCTAGCGGGAGCACTGATCAAAAGATTTGACGAAGATCCTTTCTACAGTTCTTTGGATCTCTACCAATTTTTCATGTACATCAAGAGAGCACCTCAAGAGAGCATCACGGACTTCAATGTCCGATTCTTGATAAGTTGGAAGAGAATTCCAGAGAAGATCCGTCCATCACCCACCCAAGCCCACCTCTTTTATGTTCGAGCTTTGAACTCTGACATAGGTCTCTTTTTGCTGCAGTCAGGTGAACAACGGTTCCCACAAATCTTTGAGGAAGCAGTGCGAGCAGAACAGTTGTTGCTCTTATCAGGAAAATTACCGTGGGGAGAAACTCCATTACCCTCTCCGGTGGTTGCTTGCTCTCGTTTACCACCGCACATTCATGCCGGATCCCATATCGAGCACCTGAGATGCAGTCATGTGGGATTCAAGGGACAGATCTCGTCCAAAGTCAAGGATTGGGACATGCAAGCACTTTTCCAGCAATGAACAATATGGTTGCTTGCAGTTTTCAGCAAGAGATGGGCCAAGTAGAAGAACAAGTGCAAATTCCAGAATCTGAGGAGATCCCAGAATCCGAGTTCTCACTTGAAGAGCCCTATGATCACATCAAGGAGTTAGAGGAGCCTGTACTCAACCCACAGCCAGTAAAGTCTGCAAAGTGGTGGTGTTGGTTCCAGCCACTACATCCAGTACCTGAAGAAGTCCTCCATGTGGGTACTAGTAAGAAGGATAATCTGCTGAATTGCATCCTATCAGCACCATGGAGAACTTCAGGAAGGAGCCAGCCCAATTTCAAGGACCGACTTAAGTATGATCAGATCTGGTCGGGACATTGCAGATTTACCGGATAACATTCTGAGATTGGGTGTCTGGTGGCGACATGCCAATCATGTCGTGCATTATTGTATATAGTATTTTGAAAAAAACAAAAAAAAATAGAAAAAGAAGAAGAAAAAAAAAAAAAACTGGTATTGTTTTTATTTGTTCATCTCGGCTCTTGTTGCCTGCGAGCCGTAGATGCTTGTTTTTTCCTTTGTTTTTCTCCTCCCAACAGTTTGGTGGCTTTCTAGCACTTTCTTCTTTTCCCTTCCCCGTTTCCTCTCTTTCCTTTCTTCATCTTCTTCCTTCTGTTTCTTCTGCATTAAATCAAAATAAGCCACAGCTGTTGTTTCTTTTTCCCTTTTCTGTTTTTCCCCGTTCCTTCTTATCCCTTTCCTCTAAGTTCAGTCTTTTATGCATTTATTTCACAGTCTAGTTCATTTCATTTCACAGCTTTCCTAGTTCCATTCCCACTCCATAACTTCGTTCATTTTCATTTCATCATTCCATTGCAGTCACCGCTTGCGCAACCGCAAGAGCTCACTCCACCATCACCTTCCATTTCTTCAGTTTATAACCGCTTCTATGCAGGTTCTTCCAGTTCTAGTTTTCCGCAGCAGAAGAAGTTTGGCAGCAGTCCCCTGACATGTTTTGCAGCAGCTTGTTTACAGTTCCAATATGACTCTGTGCCCAATGGACTAAGGCCTGGATTCTTGCATACAGCGAGCTGTATACCCCGCGAGCCGCCAAGAATGTTGGCATTTTTGCCACATTGATTCTCATTGATGAATGCATTAATGTATTGTTGGGGATCTGACCTTTGATTGATGCAGCTTGGGCGAAAAAAGGAGAAAAATTGAGCAAAAAATGGTTAAGTCTGAAAATTGCAGCGACGCGCTGACATGTTGCAGAATCGCGGTCAACGCAGTCAACGCAGGCAGGTTGGCGGAACCGTCGCGATATCGCGACGTGTTCCGAAATCGCGGGTCGGCGGGCAGAAAAAGCACTAAGTTGAAAACATGCAGCGATTCGCTGACATGTCAGCGAATCGCGACCCGGTGAGCGTCGAAGGCAAAAAGTGCAAACTTGCAGCGCGTCGCTGACATGTCAGCGAATCGCGACCGAAAAAGGCGATTGGTACGGCGATGGAAACATGTAGCGAAATCGCGACATGTTCCGATTTCGCGGGGCAGAGCGCGGGGAGGAGCCAACGGCGGAAACATGTAGCGAAATCGCTACATGTTCCATTTTCGCGGGTCAACGGTGGTCAAAGCGTACTGAATGATAAGACGTCGCGATTTCGCGACCCGTCGCGATTTCGCGACCCGTCGCATTTTCGCGACCTGCGCAGTTTTCCCGCCAAGTGCAATATGAACGGCCGAAAGGGTTTTTTCGATTTTCGAGGATTTAATGCTAACCCGAATTAAATATTTTGCGGATTTCCGATGCGGTTAAGGTCAAAGAGTGCCCAGGCCACCAAAATTAAAGGGTTTATTGGTTCGAAGTTGCCATTCGTGGATTAATTCAACGGTTTTTCATGCACATATTCAAAGAATCGAATTTAATGAAGGGCCGCAAGCGTTTCATGGAATTTAATTTTTATTTCTTCGAGAATGCGATTAAGGGGATCATGTTCCTCGTTTCCTTCGCATGATTGTAGATCACGAGGAAGTTGGTTTTAATTATTTAATGCTGCAAAGAGGACGGACCTCTATAAAAACCAATGTAATTTTCATTTGCAAAGGTTGGAAAAACTTGCTGCTAGAAACTGAAGTGCATTTGCAGGAATAAAGGATTGGCTTCTATGTTTCAAGCGTTTGCATGAGTGATTTCCTTTCTGTTTATGTTGCATTTCTAATAGCATTTGTATGTCTTCATGGTTGTTGCATTTAAATTCTGCATATTGGATTTATGCACTTTCGTGAGAGTATGATTCCTGGAATGTGATTTTGGAGGGTTTCTCTACGTACATCGTGCGAAAGTTAGGTTGATAACTTTTATTGCTTGCTGTTGCTGCACTTTAAATTTCCTGCTGTTATTTTTCGATCCCATCACTTCGGCCTGTGGCCATATTTCCATTTCTTTCTGCAACCTTTTAGATCTCTTTTCAGCAACCCTTATCTTAAACCCAATTTTAGAATAGTAGAGGGAACCAGCCCACTCTGGAGATTGGTCTGGGAGCCATTTCTTGCTTCCAGCCTTTCAATGTTGGCCGGGTCTAGGGCGCAATTGTAAAAATCCTTTCCTGTGGCAGATTCGTGACCAACAGGCCCCTATGAAATCTAGTCCCCATTGCTGAAAGGGGGCTTCCACTTGTATCGGTCGGAGTGGCATTGAAGCATTTTTGCTTCGGTCGGTGAATCTTTGGCATTGCTCGCACCTTTGGAAAATGGAGAAGGCTTCAACAAAGAGTGTGGGCCAATAGTAACCCACCTTGATTATCTTTAGCATCGTCACTCTTCCAGCAAAGTGTCCTCCAGATAGCCCAGAATGAAATTTTCCCAGGACTCTTCTTTTATCATCATCTTTTATGCATTTGAGGAGGACGCCATCGATGTTCCTGAAAAACAAGCCTTCTGGGCGCATAGCGTATCGGGCGGACCGCATCCTAAAATGCCTTCACTATGAAGCATTCAGATGTGAGGGGCATCTATCGGTGTTGAAATATTCCACTATCTCATCGACCCAATATTTCTCTGCCTCTTCCTAATTAGTGAGGCATTCTCCTGTTGGCAAGTCTTCCGACTGATAGTCTGTTATTTTGGTCGTTGCGTTCTTCGCCAGTTCTTGACATAGTGCACGATCGTGAACCAGCTTGGTGGGCTTGATCTCAATATCGAACTCTTGGATTTTGCTTTCCCAACTAGCTCTCTTGCTTCCCATTTCCCCTTGAATAATGAAACTACGCACGTCGGGGTGAATGACGAAGACTGTGGTTCGGCTCTAAGAAATGAACTGTTTGAATTTCCTTAGAGACTTCATTACTGCATGCACTTGACGCTTGATGAAATTGTACTTTTCTTCATGAGGATTGATTATCTAGCTAAGGAACGTGATGGGACGTTCCTCTCCATCTTCCCCATTTTGCATTAAAATCGTGGCGTAACTTTCAGGTTCTCCTATTGCATACAAGATAAAATCTCGGCTATAGTTGGGTTGATCAAGACTGGTGCCTGAACAATTTGGGCCTTGATTTCTTTGAATGCTTTCCTCCTCTCTTCTGTCAAGACAAATTCTATGCCCTTCTTTAAAAGCTCAGACATCGGCTTAATGACCTGGGTGAATTCTAGGACAAATTTCCTTATGAAGTTAATCTGACTGAAGAAAGATTGAAGGCTCTTTTTATATTCTAGAATTGGAAGCTTCATTAGAGCTTTGGCTCTATCAGGATCCACAGCGAGACCCTTTTCTAATATTGCATGTCCTAGCAGCTTTCCTTTGCTGACTGCAAAGATAGACTTTTTTGGATTGATTGAGATGCCAAATTCTTGACATTTTTTGAAAATTTGTTGAAAATGTTCTGGGTGGTTTTCTTTCTTTCGATAGAATACGGTCATGTCATCCAAATAGATAATGATAACCTTGTTCAGAAGCTCACCAAAAGCTAGGTCCATTTCCCTATGGAAAGTAGCCCCTACATTCAAGAGGCCAAAAGGCATCCGCTGGTAGGCGAATGTGCCCCACTTGGTTGTGAATGCGGTTTTATGCTGGTCTTCATCCCTAACCCAGATTTGATTATATCCAGAGAAACCATCAAGCAGGGAGAATCGTTGAGCTCCAACCACTGAATGCAAGATCTGATCGATCTGTGAGAGAGGATAGTGGTCCTTAAGGGAAGCATGATTCAGGTTGTGGAAGTCCACGTATAACCGAATGTCTCCCTTATTTTTTCTGATAGGGACCAAGTTTGCTACCCAGGAAGAATGCTTGATAGGATAAATGATCTTTGCTTTGAGAATTTTTAGCATTTTGGCCTTCATCAGGACCTCAATATTTGGATTGATCGGCCTTTGCTTCTGTTGAAAAGGTTTGGCCCCTTCTTGTAATTTGATCGTATGTTGGATCAGCTGCCAATCATATCCCTTGAGGTCATGATAAGACCAAGCCACGATATCTGGGTATCTCTCACACAAACATCGGATTCACTCTATCTCTTCTGAAGTACAATTAGTCCTGACCTTTATTAATTTACCAGGTTCCAGTTCTAAATCTTGATATTGCTGCATGCTGATCTAGATCCTGTGAGAGAGCGATCGATCATTTTGATCAAAAAGGCTCTTAAGCGTGATCAATCCCTTGGGAACGTGGTTGTTCTTCAACTGGACAAATCCTTCATAATATTCCTCATCAGGGCTTCGGTCTTTGACTGTAGCGGCTTCTTGGATCATGAAATTGATGATATGCTCGTCGTTGTCAAAAACTTGCCAGTGTAAATCTCTGTCGGGGATAGAGGGTCTATAGATCATCCTTACAGCCTTCAACTTATGCACCATATCATCCACTGGAGAATATCGAGTTGTGATGGATGCTAAGACATCTGCATGTCTATTATTTTCTCATGGAATAGACTATAGATTGAGGGATTCAAACTATTCAAACAGGTCCCATACCCTATTACGGTATGATTTAAGATAGTGCTTCTTTGAAGAGCATCTTTTGGTGACCTGGTTGCAAACTAGTTCAGAATCTTTGAAGATTTGAAGATGCCTTATGCCTAACTTGTCAGCTTTCTTGAGTCCTAAGCACAAGGCTTCGTATTCTGCTACATTGTTGGTGCAGCTCCATGTTAATCGATAGCAATACTCCTTTTGCTCATCGGTCGACGAAATCAGAAGGATTCCTACCCCGACGCCATTTTTGCATCGGGCACTGTCGAAGAACAATTTCCATAGTCCTTCTTGAGCAGAAACCTTTCCTTCCCTTTTAGCTAGTTTCTCGGACTTGGCGATGGTGTAGCACCCCACTGCAGTTTCTATCATGGCATTGAAATCTGCCAATGAAAATTCATCTTCACAACACAACTGCACGAGGGATTCCTGGACCAAATCCACTTGCTCTAGTTCCTCCATGATCGTATGCACATGGCCACTGCTCTCTTCTTCGAACATCTTCTCAACCAGGAACGTAGAAGGTTTTTCATTATAGATCTTCACCTTCTTCCCTTTGAAGGGGATCTCCAGATGAGTTTAATCCATGGATAGATATCCGCCCAGCTTTGCCATGAATTCTCTTGACAGGCACATGCTGAAGTAAGGGTCAAGGTCCACGACTACCACCTCTTGTATGACTATGATTTGAGGTGTCTTATGTAGCCGAATAGGAATATCTTTGATGACACCTACAGTATTCATTGGGGTACCGTCCAACTGGAGGACTCCATGACTACTTCATGTGTATTCCATGCCTATCTCCTTGCATACCACATTCGGCATTACTGTCGTCGCAGCTCCAGAATCTATCATACAGTTATGCACGATATATCCTTCCATTTGTAAGGATAAGTAGAACGGTGGTGGTCTATTTTTTCTCGTGATGGATGTGGATAGGGTTTTTACCAGGGCAAAAGGCTCCACCTTCTTTGTATTGATCCTCTTCAATGACTCTTGCAGTAGGTCCACTTGTCCAGGAAGTTGCAGAGCATCATACAGACTGATTTTGGCTGGGATCCTCTTCAACTCTTCCACAATGTTGTAGGCTGAGGAGCTATGCACCTCGGGTTCCTTTCTTGGTTCGTACTTGGTGCGATATTGCTCTGTCGCTTCGACCCTTTATCGCTTGGTGAGCGAGGGAAACTTGAGCTTCTCCTTAGCCTATTTTTTGGTCTCCACCTGAGGTAGTTCGGCAGTGGACTTTTGGGCCTTTTCTTTGACTGGAGCTGGTGGAGGAGCTTCACTCAGGACCGAAGAGGATGTTTGTCCCTTTTCAAATAAAGCATGTACCTTCAAGGGAGCCATCTGAGTAGCATATACATCTATCGATATTTTACCTCCCCTGGTAAGGACCGCGACTGGCTCTTCCTCGTCGATGGACAAGTTCTGATCCAATTGTCTGATGACGTTGACTCGGCCACCTTGACCACTGTTTGCTAGTGTCTACACGTAGTGCTGGTGCAACATGCATGTATTTTCCTCATGAGGATCATTACATGTAGAACACCAATATACATGATCATATGTGCTTGAAGCTTCATCTATCATAGCATTTCTTGTCGAAGCTTTTCCTTGATGGACCGCTTGATATTTGGTAAGTGTAGGCATGGGATAGGACCTTCTTGGTAGAAACTCTTGCTGTGCTTGCTTCTTCTTGACAACGGTCATGTCGTTGGACAAGGTCTGCACTGTGGCATTTAACGATTGCATTTCTTGCAATATCTTGGCTTGCATATCATCGGCCTTGGGAATCGATGGTAAAGAAGCCATGGTCGGTATCGAAGGTAGGGCAGGATGTTGAAGGGATGTTGGCAACATCAAAAATGTTGGAGTGATAGTGGGTGGCATAGTTGAAAGTATGGGGAAATGTATCTATGGAGCGGTGATCTGTGACACAACAGGATTCGGGTTCCAAGATGATATCAGATATGTAGGGGTTATAGAAATCTATGGAGTGACTGCGCTCGCATACTGGGCTTGAAGGAACTTAGGGAGTATGGGCATTGGCATTCTTTGAGGGAGTTTGCCTATGGCTATGAGGTCCGTTTCTGCTTTCTTGGCTAACCCATACAACTCTGGAAAAGTATTGACATTGGAGTACCTTATCATAAGACCGATATCAGGGTTGAAGGCCCGAAGGAAGTAGTATGTCGTGGCTTCATCAGTTGGGCGAAGTCCAACTAGAACTCTTTGCCAAGTTCAAGTGAACCTAACATTGAAGTCTACAATTTCTTCTTGCATATGTCTTTAGATTGAAGTGAATTACTATAGAAGAGAAGTTGGATCGATGGACTCATTGAAGCCTTGCATCAACTGCCCGGCTAACTGGTCCCATCCCATAATAGTGTCGGATGGCAGAGATCTGTACCAATAGAGGAGTTTTCCTCTAAGGGAGAGAACCAGGAGCTTCACCATCACTCGCTCTTCTGTGATATCATGGATTGCCACCAGGGAAATGATGTCTTGGATATGCTCCAGAGCAGTATTTTCGGTTCCGTCGAACATCGGGAGCTTTTTGATTGCAGTAGGTGGAACTTGCCCTTGGCCCGCAAGATTCAACGGTGATGAAGAATTCCATGCTGGAAATAATCTAGGCGGTGGTTGCTGCTGCATTTGCTATTGTTGTTGTTGTTGTGCCATATTTGTGCCTGGGTTCTGTGGAACAAAATTCCCCGAAGTCCCTCTTGGGTTGCTCGTCGGAATGCAAAAGGGGACGGAAGCACTAGGGTGTTTTGGTGAGTTGGGAGGATTAAGAGGAAAACTGGCTGCTATGCTATCAGAAGGTAGGCCTTGCTCGTCAATAGCAGCCTCTTGCGAGGATGTCTCTCATAAGAGATATTTAGGGGTAACTAACCTAGAGCATTCCCCAGAGGCATCAATATCAAGCTCAAAGAAATTGATTTCCTCTCCTCTATTCCTAACTCTCCATCTTGTTTGCATGAAGGCATAGGCTTTAGTACTGGTCTTTACGACTTAAAGATTCTCAAGTAAAATAGAGTCGCCAGATGCTAAGAGTCTCTTAGTAATGAGAGCATCGATTCTCACTACTACTCAGGGGATGAGACTGACCGGGTCTCACCGGGAACTTCGTTAGAACTACTGGCTCTAGTGAAGACGGGTTAGAAATTTTCTCAAATATGGGACTTTGGGTCCCATCGGGCGTGCTAGAAACTGTTGGTCATCAAATCCACACAGGAAAGGACTTTCGGTGGGTTTGTGCGCCCTGGACCTATGACCAACATTGAAAGGCCGAGAGGAAGAGATGCCCCTCGTGCCAATCTCCGGAGAAAGGCCGGCTCCTATACTAATCTACTTTTTGGGTTTTGAGACAAGAGTGCAAGAAAGAAATAAAAGGAGTTCGGGTTAGGAAAAGAAATAAAAGGGTAAGGGTTAGAGAAAGAAATAAAAAAGAGTAAGGGTTAGAAGATGATGATTTAAGGTGGGAGAGAACAGGAAGCATGATTACTCACTAACAACTCGAATAGCAACAGGAAATACCAAGAATGGAATGAAAGAAACGCAGTGCCAACCTTCCTATGTATCCTCTGGACGGGTTCGCAGGGTTCTCCTCTCTCTCTCACTAAAATTCAGGGTTCAAAGTAACAACGATTAAGAAGAGGGAATAACAGAAACCTCGATCCACCAGGTAGCATAAAAGAAAGCAATAGGGACATTTTTCCTCTCCTATGTATCCTTCAGGGCAAATTTTAGGGGTTTGATCCCTGATTGTACACCGAATTCAGGATTCAGAGTCTCAGTGTGCGAATGAGAAAAGACAAAAGAATTAAGTACAGAAGGCAGCATAAAAGAGAGAAATGGAGAATAAAAGATCTTTAGTATTAAACTCAGGACATCAAGTTACAGCATCTTTCTAGTAGAAAGTTCCCCCCCTTTTACATTGCAAAGCCTGGGTTTTTATAGAGGACCCGACCCTCTGAATCATTATTACAAAATGATGGAGTACGCCCTCGGGCCCTGAGAAATTGGCTCCTCACTGCTGCTGCAGATGATTTTTCAAATCGGTTACCGAAATTGGTAATGGTGACCGAGTCAATTGGGGAAAGATGCATTAAATGAGCCACCTGGGTGTCCTCGAATTGTAGGTGCGCTACTCGAGTGGCGGCCATGCTTTCTAGGCTCTCCTTCTCGAACTGATACTTTGCATCCAATTTCCAAAAATGAGCAGCGAGCTTATCGGGCAAGAAAATATGCATTTATGAGGCCCTCTGACTGCCTTGGGAAAATACCCAACTTGGGAAGTGTTCCTAGGAAGCGCCTCGCTGATTTTTGCTTCGTAAAATTACTTCGGGGGTGTGGAGTGCCGAAGCCGATCTCTTTCTATCCTTCGCTACTTCGCTGGCAAAACTGCTTCGGTGATGGGTTGGGACAAACGCTTCGGGCCGATCTTCTTTTGAAACGGTGGTTTGGGGGAGTTTTGGCCGAAGCACTTTCTCGACTTATGCTGCTTCGGGAGAAGTCTGGCCAAAGTGGATTTCAGAAATACTTCGAGCCCAAAGTATTTTCTTTGCCTTAGCCGATTCGGGCTATCTTTTCTTCTTTGACAAAGTTACTTGGATGCCGCTTCACAAAATCTTCACCCGAAGTAGCTGCTGGGAATGCTTCGGGTGTGAAGCGTTTCTTTTGCTTTCTCGAAAAACTTCTCACCCGAAGTGATTATTTGAAGCGCTTTGGGCCCGAAACTCTTTTCTTTTCATTTTGTCCACCAGGGGGCGATAGGGAAATCAAAATTGCTATAACTTATAAAAAAAGAAAAAAATTTCAACCAAACAAATATCATACAAAGTTTTAATTTTTTCGCCCCTTGGTGGAATGTGACAATATTGTCAATAGGTACTAGAATTACTTGCAAAAAAAATAAGGCATTACGACATAGATATATGGAATGAGATATTAGTGAATGAAAACTCGAGTAGTATTTTTTACCTTAGTTAAATAATGTGGGTCAAGTATTCTTTTAAATTCATTGAAACTTATACTAGAGATGCATTATAGAATATAAAAACTATCCACCTTATATCACGGTTATGTAGTAGAATTCTATAGTGTAATATAGAAAAAGGATGTGTTTTACGAATAAATTTTAGAGTAGCACCTACTTCAATAGATAGATAAATAAAAGGAATCTTAAATAAAATTATTATAGTAAGTTTTAAGTTTATTTAGTTTTAATTGTATTGTTTCCATAAATCATGTCTTTTATTCTCTCTTAATAACAAACATATAGTAGACATATGGAAACTAGAAATATTATAAAATATAGTATAATTTATGATTGATTAGGAAGTTGTAATAGTTTGCAAACCATTGCATAATTAGACTTTTCTAAACCTTCAAAACTTAGTTAAGCCTTTGTTAAGAGATTTCAGGATTGAGGAAAGATAATATAAACTTGCAACCTAAGGTTGTGGATAGGACAACCTTGTCACTAGTTCAAGATTGTGGGAAGGACAATCTTGTGAGGATAATTATTTATGGTGCTTGCGGGTAGGCAATCATCATATTCAGGGATCTAACTAAACTTATAATAAAAAAATGTCAGAATGGGAGGTAACAAAGGGTTGTATGGGCATATATTCTAGGTTATCCTTCTAGTGATGAGTGGTGAATTGTCTTTGACTAGGTAATACCGACATCACGATGGTATGGGACATTAGGTTGGTTAACCAACACAAAACACCGAGTGGTGACTAGGGTATTGGTAAGACCCTAGACGATGTTCCATAGATATTGGATTATCATCTAGCTCGAGCATGTATTCACTAAGTCTTACATGAAAAAAATATAGGACATAAGTTCACGAGTTCAAGTTAAGACATGGGAAAGTTATGCATAACACCTCTAGGTGTTATGGGCCCTAGAGGAAAATAAACTCACTGCATGAACTTAGGATCTCAGGAGGAAAGTGAAGTTCAAAATGGGTAACTATACGAGATTTTTCCAATCTTGATCTCATGAGTATTTCATTTGCAACAGAATGACACTAATGAAGATGGAATTAACATGCTCATACTAGAAAATAAAATAAAATTGTTAAAAGAAATGAAATTTTTTCTCTTACTATGACCTCTGATGTTGGACAACCAAGTGGGTAGACTTGGGGTGTTACATTTGGTATCCGAGCAAAGTTTGTGATTCTTTAGGCAATATAATTGTAGAAATCCTATAACTAACTTAATTTATGTTGCCAATGTGTTCACATAAAATCAAAATTTGACAAGGCTCTTTGTTTTTTGGGCAAGCAATGGCATCTAGACAAAAATCTAGTTTCTCAAAAAGATCTATGGTGGTTTAGTGGGAAGGGCTGACCGAACATCCTAAAAGCATATTTTGAAAAGTTATGAGGATTGGGTCTAATGAGGAATCCACAGAATTTCGTTGGGAAAAGAGGAAGGAAAAAGAATCAGCTATTAAAGAGGATAAAATGATCCAGATAGTGCAATTATTACAGGAGCAAATGATTCAATAAAAAGAAAAAATGAAGCAGCAAAGTGCTCAAATGGTTGAACATATAGCTCAAAAATAGACCCAAATTTTAGAACACAAGGAGCAAAAAAAATCTCAGATGGCTCAACAAAAAGAGATGATTTCCTATAAAAAAAAAACAATTGAGAATTTATCTAAAGGAAAAAATGGTGATAGTTGAGGATGAGATAACTATTGACCCAAGAAGGAAACAAGTAGGTTCCAAGTTGGAAAAGGATATGCGAAGACTTGATATAGCTAAATTTTATGGCAAAGGTGATGGGGAAGAGGCTGAAAAATGGTTGAATAGTGTGGAGGCTTAATTTGTAGTTAGAAACCTTTCATCTAAATAAAAAAATTTATGGACAATTTTTTGTTTGACTGGAGTTGTCGTTGATTGGTGGGATACCTATAGAAAAACTCATAATGTGGAGGTTGCCAATGTTCATTGGGATACATTTCAATTAGCATTCAAAGATAGGTTTCTAACACCATAATTTTACCTTGAAAGGACTACAAAATTTTCAAGGTTAACGTAGGGTAGTATATCCATAATTGAGTATTATCAGTGATTTGTGCAATTGCTCAAAAACATACCCAAATATGAGTAGTGATATGGGATAAAAATTCCGAAATTTCTCCTAGGGCTACATCCAAAAATTGGACACATGATCCTTATGTTGGAACTTGCTACCTTAACTGCTACCTATGATTTGGCTTGATAGGAAGAGGATAACTTTATGGACAAGAAATCTTATTATCAACAATCCTCTAAAAAGGAAGAACTACACAAAATAAATGTGGGACCAACAAAAGGAGACAGGAGTTGGAACAAGAATCATGGTAATACAAATAAAAATAGGTTTTACAAGAATAAGGATAGGTAAATAGGGGAAATCAAAACTATCGAGGTGGTCAAAGAAATTATAGGGATAAGTATGATTAGAGAGCTAATGCACCAAGAACTGGTATTCAAGAATATAATGAGGGAAATAAGAAAGAGAGGGCACCACTTACTAGTTGTTGGATTTTTCAAGAACCACATTATGCTGATAAATATCCTTTGCAAGCCGATAAGAGAAAATAACCTATGGAACTTGCTCATAAGATATATGCAACAATAGGTAATTCCAAACTCAATGGTCAGGCAACACAATTTTTTTTGAAAGGTAAAATTTATAATAGAAATGTTTGCATCTTGGTTGATTCTGGAGCAACTGATAGCTTTATTTCACCAAATATTTTGAGGGACATATCGAAAAAATCTGGATTTATGGCTAATGGGTGGAAAGTCGAGTATGGGTCTGGGCAAACCTATACCGTTAATCAATGTATATTTTACCCTCAAATAGTTCTACCTCAAGGGAAAACCTGATGACATTTATATGTAGCTCCATTAAATGCTTTCAACATAATTTTAGGTATTGATTGGCTTAAGGTACATAAAGCATTGTTAAATTTTGAGGAAATATGGATGGAATTCATTTATGACATTGTAGACACCAAAACAACACCAATCCTATTATGTGACTGCAAACACTGATTGCATTGACACACACAGCCCCAAGGGCAACCTCCAAAGGTTAAACAGTGGTCCTAACCACTCTCAAAGCAGTTTTGGAAGGTCAAAAATCATTTTGGCACCTTCAAGAACTTTGCTCAATATTCGTTCCACCCAGGGACGAATTCAAACTGGGATTCGCCCCACCTAGGGACGAATTCATAATTCGCTCCTGGGTGGGCGAATTGCAAGTTTGAAGGGAAAAAAGTCAAATCTTGAAAAATGGTAACTCAGATCCGCCACTTAACGCTTCCTTCATTGCATGGGAGTGTGGGTGAGCATTTTCGAGCGTTGGAGACTGTTACAAGGGTAGTCATGAAGTCCCTATTCAGAGGGAGGAATCTCCTTCCTCCTAGGAAGGCATGATTGCCAAGTGGTGCCTCTACATGCCCAATTCAAGAGACCTCTAGGTATATAAATTGGTGAGTTTCCTCACCCCAAAAGAGAGCATTTTTAAGCAACGAAGTGTTGCCATTTTATTTCCCCATACACCCTTAGTTGATTTGTGCCTTCCACATCCGTGATCTCTTTTCGAGAGGAGGTCATTGGGTGATTATTGGAAGGTCGAATATTGAGCCCAAAACCTAAAATTTAGCCATAGAAAACCACCCAATTTGCCAACAACACTTTACAAGAGATTTTGGACCCATCCCAAGTGGATTGGTGCCGAAATCATGTCCCAACGGTGGGCGGCCTGCCTGGGCGCCCCCGCACTGCTGTGGGTCTAATCGTACCTTTTAGGAACGATTAGGAATCTATGGTAGATTGTTATTTATATCATTTTCATCTTGCATTTCATATTAAGCTACTTAGATAGTTTACAATTTTGATTTCGTAATGTTTTGAGCAAATCTTATCATGTTTTATCATTTTTTGTCTTTACTAACTTGCAGGTAGCATCATAAAATTCCTATTAATGGAGGCCAAATTGCTAAAATCTGACCATCTGGGTCTTCCCAAAATACCCCCAATTAGCTAACCCCAAGTTTGCAGGTCTTTTGGAGCTCTCTAGGCAGGACATTTGGGATAGTACCTTTTTGGTGTTTTGTTGCAGGTAAATTCGTTTTGCCCTAGAGCAAATTCAAATTGGTGAGGAATTTCCCAAATATTCCTTTTGTAATACCTTCCTGGTGATGTTTATATGCCTCTGTAAAATTTTTAGGTCATTTGGATATAGTTTAGTCATCATTTTATCTATTTCTTGCATGCACTAATCGTAGGCTTGGGGATTGCATGTTTCATCTCATCCGTAGGTGCTACTGACTATTTCTTGTTTCTTTGAATGCAAGATCTAGACATTAGAGGAGCATAAGCTAGTTGAAATCCGTAAACATAAGCGGCGGTGACATTTTGTCCGCCCACTTTACATGTGGGCACGCGAAAGAAGAAATGGCATCCGTGGATGTAACAAAGAAATGAATTTAACACTCCTCGCCCCCCTAAAAGGGGAGGAAGTGAATTATAACCAAGTTACAAAAAAACATCAATAAAATAAAGGGCTGTCTTCCTTATTTTCTTTCTTTGGTTTCGATTTGTTCATGCTTTCTCCTGTTTCATGTGTTTTCGATTCGTAGGATTTAGCATTAAGTTTAGTTTCATTTTTGCATCGTACTTGGAGCCCTGTTTCCTTTTTGCTTTTGTATCCTCATGCTTTTAGTGGTGATCACAGTGAGAACTTGTCCTCTATTTTTAATATTAGAGATCTAATCCAAAATTGGTTGTTTTTTCTTGTAGGTACCGAGTTTTCATACGTAGACTGTTGTTCTTTCCATCAGGAGGCGGATACAGAGCTGTAATTCGTCTTACCCAGGGACGAATGGGAATTCGCCCCACCCTATGACAAATACAATCCTATAATTCATCCCCCACTAGGATGAATTTTGTCCTGTGCATTTTTTGGGCAGAAACTCAGAACTGATAGATTTTGGCAGAGAAGAGGTAAGGATTTCAAACTTTTCCTATCATTTTCTGTCTTTAGTTTTTTTGTTTTTTTAGGTTACTTGCTTACTTAGGGAAAGTAGTTTTTCTTTACTGCTTGCTTGTTTCCAATTTGTTAAATAAAAATAACCCCACGCACCATGTGGAAAATTAAACACCAAGGAGCTGGTTGTAAAACCCCAACCCTTGATCAAGACCAACGATGGATTTCATCACCACCTTGGCTTGAATTTTTGCATCCGTTACCCCGATCGCTACTATTGCTAGACATAAATCCTGACGAAAGCTAACCAAGTGTAGCTGGGGTGATTACCAGCACATGAGGATAAGTATTCTATGGTAGGTGTCATAAATAGGGTGATTCCCCTTCCATACCACCTACGTTCCACGTACCATCTGCTCTCACGTACCTATAGTTTCCCTCACGTAAGGGCGGGTATATAGAGAGGTTGGTATATCGGCCTGGCAATGGTATATTGAAGGGGCGACCATTTTTGGGAGCCATAAGAGCCATCATTTTTCATCTAAACTTTATTTACAAAAACCTTCACAAACAAAAAAAAAAAACAAAAACAAAAACCAAAACACACTAAACCAGGTCTAGGACACACTTTCAATATTTAAACGAGATAATTACTGCTTGTGTGTGTGTGTGTGATATTTTCTGTTTAGTGTAGCATAAAAATCATAAAAAAAGATAAAAACCTAAATAGCTTGTAGAAAAACACCACCATGGTGTACACTCGTAGCCAAGCCCAATCAAGGGCAGAAGCTACGAAAAGTGTACAAGGGGGCACAAGTCACCTCCACTACAGCCCCAAGGACTTGGTCATACTGCCTTTGTGGCCTGACCCACAAGAGAGTCCGCATCATTCCATGTCAAGATGGAACTATAGGGACACCCTTTTGAGGGACACACCCATTCATCATCGCCCCTTTTAGGAGGAGTCCTTACACGTGGAACTCAACATAGATAGGAAGGCTCCCTTAGAAGCTTGATATGAGTGGCCACCACATGATGAAGCGCTAGAGTGGCATAGTTTCCATGAGAAGAGACCACATGATGATGGCATCCCTCCTTTGCCCCCCATCACCGTTAGAACCAATAGACAAAATCCAGAGCGCAAGGCCCTTCAATTAGGGTGAGCCAACTCTGCCCACCCCTTTCACACATACGAAAGGGAGCACAAGGAAGACCATTACATTCCTCAAGAGCAATATATAGTGCGGGAGCCATGCGCTTCCGCACATGCTATATATCTGTTGGAACAAAATCTGCCTTCGGTTAATAGTGTTGCGCCTTAGACTTTGCCAACATTGAATAGACAGATCTTGCTTGAGATCATCTGTCTAGTCTCCAGAGAAGGCTGGTTCCTTTGAGTTTTTTAGAGAAAAGGGGAACAAGAGATAAGGGAAATATAGCCTAAGCTAGAACTTTTATATGGTGCAGATTAGACAACATCAAAGACAGATTTACTTACTTCTATCCAAAGCATTTAAAACACATTTCCATGCAAAAATTATATAATTCTAGATATGATTTCTGATATTTCGTTTAACATGCGTATATATTAGATTCTTATTCCAGCAATATGATTTATGTATTGTGAAAGTTCAGATATAAGAACAGACTCAATTTACAATTCAATATTGTAAGCAGAAATAAAGAACATTAATACATACACTTGCACGATATGAACCAGAAGCCAATGGGAGATGCGATTTTATTGCTTGTATTCGAAGTACATACATTCAATCTTGTAAACGTCCAAGAGCCGACCCTTTTTTTGGAGTCGCTCACCCCTATATATACCCTAAAAGAGTATCTTTTTCTAAGTACATCTTACTTATTTTACAAGCAATCATCTACAGTTTCTAATAATACACAACGGATTTCCCGTAGATTGGATAGATTGGCAATCATCCAAGTGGACCTGCCAGAGTTATAATCAACAGACCATTCTTCAGAAATCAGCACCTGATGTCAGTGCATGTCCCCAGTTGCCAAAAATATACTCTATTCCTTTACAGCTGGCGTGTCGCAAAATCGTGACATTCTTTCCTTGCTTTGCTCTTTTGCCGCCTCCAGCCGCAAAAATGAGACATGTCACGAAATCGTGACATTCGTCTCTTACTTTGCTCTTTTGTCGCCTCCCATCGTGAAAATGAGACATGTCACGAAATCATGACATTCTTTCCTTGCTTTGCTTTTCTACCGCTTCCAGCCACGAAAATGAGACATGTCGTGAAATCGTGACATTCGTCTCTTGCTTTGCTCTTCTGCCGCTTCTAGCCACGAAAATGAGACATGTCATGAAATCGTGACATTCGTCTCTTACTTTGCTCTTTTGCTACCTCCCACCGCAAAAATGAGACATGTCACGAAATCGTGACATTCTTTCTCTTGCTTTGCTCTTTTGTCGCTTCCACCATGAAAATGAGACATGTCGCGAAATCGTGACATTTGTCTCTTGCTTTGCTCTTCTGCCGCTTCCAGCCGCGAAAATGAGACATGTCATGAAATCATGACATTTGTCTCTTGCTTTGCTCTTCAGCTGCTTCCCACCATGAAAATGAGACATGTCGCAAAATCGTGACATTTCTATGTCTTCAGCTTGATTCTTCTTCTTGCATCGTGAAAATGCGACATGTCACGAAATCGTGACACTTCTGCCTCTTTGCTCCCTTTTGTTGCTCTTAGCCACGAAAATACAACATGTCGCGATATCGCGACACTTTTTCCCTTTTGGCAGTGACAAAGCAACATGTCGCGATATCGTGACACTTTTTCTCTTTTGGCCGCGACAAAGCAACATGTCGCGATATCGCGACACTTTTTCTCTTTTGGCCGCGACAAAGCAACATGTCGCGATATCGCGACATTTTTCCCTCTTCTCCTTTTATTTGTTGGCCGCGACAATGCAACATGTCGCGATATCGCGACACTTTTTCCTCCTTCTCCTTTTTGTTCCTTGGCCGCGAAAATGCAACATGTCGCGATATCGCGACACTTTTCCCTTCTCACTTCTTCTTGCCGCGAAAAAGCAACATGTCGCGATATCGCGACACTTTTCCTCTTCCTCTTTGCCTTGCCACGAAAGCAACATGTCGCGATATCGTGACACTTTTTCCCCTTTTCTTTTTCTCTTTGCTTTGGACCGTGAAAATGCAACATGTCGCGATATCGCGACACTTTTTCCTCCTTGCGGTGTTTTGCATTTTCTTTGATCTTTAGCATATGGGCCACTTCGGTCTTCTTGGAAAATATGCAAAAAGGAGCATCAGATGTTTTTCTGTAGTTAGTCACTTTTTTGACTAACATTCTTGGCGCCTTTCGGGGGATTTTTTGCTTGCAAAAATTTTGAACCAGGCCTTTATCCATTGGGAAACGGAGTCAACAACGCAGTTGTAAAAAGAATCTTTCAGAGAAAGACAAAGAACACAGGAAAATGCACTTAGATCAAACGTGAACATTACCTCGCCAAAACTCCCTTTATACCTTAGTATCTCTACTCAAAAAAAATGTCGACTTCTGATTGGCTGCGACTAAAATTTTTTTTGTTAAGGCCGAAAAACGGTAATATTTACAAACATTGTCTGAATATACTTATATTATACTGTACATATAATTCCTTTTCTGCTTTCTCAATAGAAATATAACTTTAGGTGAAATGCATTCACCGTGATGGGAAGAGCCAATCCATCTTGATCTTTCAACTCGAAAGCATTGAACTATTTCTCTGAAACAATTTCAAATGGTCCCTCCCAGAAAGCATCAAATTTATCATGGTTACCTGGCTTAGCTTTCTTTACATTCCATTTCAAAACCAAGTCTCCCACTCTAAATTTTTTGGCAGTTGTCTTTTTGTTGAACCATCCTTCAGTATCTGCCATATGCTTCTGGTTGTGATTGTATGATTGCTCTCTTTGTTCTTCTAACTGTAAGAGCTGCATAACTCCTGCAACTATGTGTAGCATTTGGTCAATTTGAGGTAGCGGGTAATGATCTTTGAGTGATGCTCTGTTCAGATTTCTGAAATCTACACACAATCTGATATCTCCATTTTTCTTCCTGACTGGTACCAAGTTTGCCACCCAGGTGGAGTGTTTAACAGGGTATACTATTTTAGCTTGAAGGAGTTTTAGCAGTTCTTGTTTCATCAAAGATTCTATCTTCGGATTCACTGGTCTTTGCTTTTGCCTAAAAGGCTTAGCTCCCTTTTTACACAATTCTCTGATCTGGTTCACTTCCTCTTCATCCTGCAGATCCCGGTTAGCTGAGCAATTCATTTCAGGGATTAAGAAATCCAGTATCTGTTCATCATTTTCAAAAACTTGCCAAAAAATATTTTTATCAGGTACTGAAGGCCTGTATATAAGTCTAACAGTTTTAGACTTCTGAATAACATTACTTACAGGACAAAAATTAGCTCCCACTGAAGCTAACAAATCTGCGTGGGTATTCTGTTCTCTAGGGATAAACTTTATATTTAGGGCCTCAAAGGCCTCTAAGAGATCCCACACTTTGTTCCCTGTAAGCCTTCAAATAATCTTGTTTACTTATACCTTTTTTGGTGACTTGATTCACAATAAGTTCTGAATCTCCATAGATGAGTAACTGTTTGATTCTCAATTTCTCAGCCTTTCTTAACCCTAAGCACAGGGCCTCATATTCTGCTGCGTTATTGGAGCAACTCCAAGTCAACTTGTAAGAGAAAACCTTTTCCTCTCCGGTGGGAGAAATCAAAACTATTCCGGAACCAGCTCCATTCTTGCACCTAGCCCCATCAAAGAAAAGCTTCCACAATTGATTCACAGAACCATCCTCTTCTAGGGAGGATACCAATTTTCTTTTTGGTTTCTCAATAGAATAGTTTCCTATTTCTATTTCTATCATGGCATTAAAATTCTGTAGAGAAAACTCGTCTTCAGCTTGGAGCTCTTCTAATGTTTCTTCCATCAGATCTTCTTCTATTGTTTCTTCGAGTCATCATATTTACACGGTCGGTTTCACCAATATTTTCTACATGAAACGTAGATGGTTTCTCATTAAAAATCTTGACCCTTCTACCTTTGAAAGGTATCTCCAAATGAGAATAATCTAAGGATAAGTATCCTCCTATATTTGCTTGTGAATTCTCTAGATAGACACATGCCAAAATAGGGCTCCAAGTCTACGACTACTACCTCTTGTATGACTGTCATCTGAGGCATTTTATGTAGCCGTATGGGAATATCCTTTATCACTCCTACAATTTTTACTGGAGTACCATCTAACTATAGGATGCCTGCGTTGCTCCTAGTGTACTCCATTCCCATAATATCACATATTGCTTTGGGTATCACAATGGTAGCAGTGCCTGAATCTATCATGCAGTTGTGGACAACCCATCCTTCCATTTGAAGGGACAAATAAAAGGGTGGTGGCCTGTTCTTACCAGTGGCAGACTTCAAGTTTGTTAGAACCGTTTTTGAAGATGATACAGTCCCACCTCCATTTTTCATTGTTCTTAGGGATTCCTGTAGGAGATCGATTTGACCTGGGATTTGAAGAGCATCATACATACTTGCCTTAGAAGGAGTCTTTTTCATTTCCTCTACTATATTGAATGTAGGTGAATCAACTATTCTTTCTCTTTCTTTGGCAAAGATTTCATATTTATTTTTGTATCCCTGGGTAGCTTCAGTTCTTTGCCTTTTTGTCAGCGAGGGGAAACTCAACCTTTCCCTAGCCTGTTCTTGGGTTTCATTTTCCCCCTGAGGAATAAATTCTTTGTGTGTTTCTTGCCCTTGAATTTTGGTTGGAAACTGATATTTTCTTTCCTGAGGGAGACTTCCCTTAGGAGTTTCTTTGGGAACTTCCTTGGGAGTAGGGGAAACATTCAATGGTTGAAGCTCTTTAGGGTCTACTTGCAAGTGGTTTCTTACCCGATCTTGTCAAAACCGAAACCTGTTCTACTGTAGGCATCATGAAGTTGTGGTCCTCCTCTCTAATTATATTTACATGGCCTTTCATTTTTTCTTTACTCTTTTCAATTGCTATACTTTGTACATAATGCTAGTGTATCATACACGAACTTTCCCCATGTGGATCGTTACATGTAGTACACCAAAAGTTAGAATCAGTGGGAGGCTCTTCGGCCTCAACTGTCTCATTTGTATATACCGTGCTCGGTCTCTCCTGTACCCTTCCACTTGTCGAAGCACCTTCCTTTTGTATCTGTGGAAATCTTCTTGCTTGGATATTCCGTTCAACCTCTCTCTTTTTCATGGATGCCATTTCATTTGACAATGTCTTCATGGTATCAATTATGGTCATGTATTGATCACTGGGGGGAGCTGATGCAAGGGGTGTAGGAGGTGCAGCTATAGCTGGGAGGGCATGCATTGATGGGAGTATAGGCAGTTTAGAAATTGATGCTTGGGAAAGCTCTGGTAAAATTGGCAATAGAGTTTTTGATGGATATATTTTTGTAGCGATGAGATCAGCTTCGCCCTTTGCTGCCTCTACATAGATCCCAAGAAAAGTGGTTACACGGGATTGCCTTATTATCATACTGAGCTTTGAATCAAAAGCCCTTAAATAATAGCATATAGCTTGTTCTTCCGTGGGCTTTAGGCCTTGCGGTACTCTATCACGAGTTCTGGTAAACCTGATGTTGAAATCTTGGATTTCTTCTTGTGGATGCCTCTCAATGACAGTGAATTGATTCAGCAATGTGAAAGGATCCGCATGTATATTAAATTCATCGACCAGACGGTCGACCAGTACTGCCCAAGAAGTAATGGATCCAGCGGGAAGCGCTTTGTACCAATAGAGCATCTTTCCTTTCAAAGATATAATCAACAATCTGACCATTACATCTTCCTGAGTGATGTTATAAATAGATGCTAGTGCTGAAACATCTAAACAGTGCTCATCTACTATTTTGCCTATTCCATCAAAGGTCGATAATGCTTTTAGTGCAACTTGTGGAATTTGGTGATGTGTTCCCAAGTTCAAAGGGCCAGTTTGATTCCACACAAGATGCGTTAGGGTAGGGGCAGCTGCCATGATTGCTAAAGGAGTTACAACCGCTATGGGATTGCTTGCAGATGCTCCTACAGCAGGTGTTAAAGAGGTGCTAATGGTGTCGGGTGGATTTGATCGTGCGGCTAGCACAGGGTGTGCTTTTAGGCTTTCGAGATGTAGTTCAAAGAAGTCGATAGGTTCTTCAGAGTTTCTAGCTCGGGATCTGGTTATCATATGACTATATAACCAGAAGGTTTTTTAGACAAGGTCTTTCTTTTATGGTCTAAATTGCAACGGAGTCGCCAGGTGGTTTTTCTTGAGATTTAAAAAAAAAAGGCTCTTAAGGTAAAACACCAAAACTTATACAATACTGTGGGATTGCTGGTCCCACCGGGCATGCCAAAAACTATTGGAACAAAATCTGCCTTCGGTTAATAGTGTTGCGCCTTAGACTTTGCCAACATTGAATAGACAGATCTTGCTTGAGATCATCTGTCTAGTCTCCAGAGAAGGTTGGTTCCTTTGAGTTTTTTAGAGAAAAGGGGAACAAGAGATAAGGGAAATATAGCCTAAGCTAGAACTTTTATATGGTGCAGATTAGACAACATCAAAGACAGATTTACTTACTTCTATCCAAAGCATTTAAAACACATTTCCATGCAGAAATTATATAATTCCAGATATGATTTCTGATATTTCATTTAACATGCGTATATATTAGATTCTTATTCCAGCAATATGATTTATGTATTGCGAAAGTTCAGATATAAGAACAGACTCAATTTACAATTCAATATTGTAAGCAGAAATAAAGAACATTAATACATACACTTGCACGATATGAACCAGAAGCCAATGGGAGATGCGATTTTATTGCTTGTATTCGAAGTACGTACATTCAGTCTTGTAAACGTCCAAGAGCCGACCCTTTTTTGGAGTCGCTCACCCCTATATATACCCTAAAAGAGTATCTTTTTCTAAGTACATCTTACTTATTTTACAAGCAATCATCTACAGTTTCTAATAATACACAATGGATTTCCCATAGATTGGATAGATTGGCAATCATCCAGCGGACCTGCCAGGTTATAATCAACAGACCATTCTTCAAAAATCGGCACCTGATGTCAGTGCATGTCCCTAGTTGCCAAAAATATACTCTATTCCTTTACAGCTGGCGTGTCACGAAATCATGACATTCTTTCCTTGCTTTGCTCTTTTGCCGCCTCCAACCGTGAAAATGAGACATGTCACGAAATCGTGACATTCGTCTCCTACTTTGCTCTTTTGCTGCCTCCTGTCATGAAAATGAGACATGTCATGAAATCGTGACATTCTTTCTTCGCTTTGATTTTCTACCGCTTCCAGCCGCAAAAATGAGACATGTCGCGAAATCATGACATTCGTCTCTTGCTTTGCTCTTCTGCTACTTCTAGCCGTAAAAATGAGACATGTCACGAAATCGTGACATTCGTCTCTTACTTTGCTCTTTTGCTGCCTCCTATCGTGAAAATGAGACATGTCACGAAATCGTGACATTCTTTCCTTGCTTTGCTTTTTTGCCGCTTCCAGCCACGAAAATGAGACATGTCGCGAAATCG
Source organism: Wollemia nobilis (assembly GCA_028583015.1). Taxonomy (NCBI): domain Eukaryota; kingdom Viridiplantae; phylum Streptophyta; class Pinopsida; order Araucariales; family Araucariaceae; genus Wollemia; species Wollemia nobilis. The sequence goes on from JAQPPZ010003950.1 coordinate 787,852, forward strand.
CGACATTTGTCTCTTACTTTGCTCTTCTACCGCTTCCAGCCACGAAAATGAGACATGTCACGAAATCGTGACATTTGTCTCTTGCTTTGCTCTTCAGCTGCCTCCCACCGCAAAAATGAGACATGTCACGAAATCGTGACATTTCTATGTCTTCAGCTTGATTCTTCTTCGTGCATCACGAAAATGTGACATGTCACGAAATCGTGACACTTCTGCCTCTTTGCTCCCTTTTGTTGCTCTTAGCCATGAAAATACAACATGTCGCGATATCGCGACACTTTTTCCCTTTTGGCCGCGACAAAGCAACATGTCGCGATATCGCGACACTTTTTCTCTTTTGGCCGTGACAAAGCAACATGTCGCGATATCGCGACACTTTTTCCCTTTTGGCCGCGACAATGCAACATGTCGCGATATCGCGACACTTTTCCCCTCTTGCTCTTTTTCTTCGCTTTGACCACGAAAATGCAACATGTCGCGATATCGTGACACTTTTTCCTCCTTGCTCCTTTTTGTTGCTCTTGGCCACGAAAATGCAACATGTCGCGATATCGTGACACTTTTCCTCTTGCTCCCTTTTGTTGCTCTGGGACCGCGAAAATGCAACATGTCGCGATATCGCGACACTTTTGCATCTTGCTCCCTTTTGCTACTCTTAGCCACGACAAAGCAACATGTCGCGATATCGCGACACTTTTTCCCCTTTTCTCTTTCTCTTTGCTTTGGACCGCAAAAATGCAACATGTCGCGATATCGTGACACTTTTTCCTCCTTGTGGTGTTTTGCATTTTCTTTGATCTTTAGCATATGGGCCACTTTGGTCTTCTTGGAAAATATGCAAAAAGGAGCATCAGATGTTTTTCTGTAGTTAGTCACTTTTTTGACTAACAATACCATGATCACCTACTAAGGCCAGAGCCTCGGGTAAATGCCACCAACCTCGATAGAGGGAAGCAACCTATTGAGATATCGGATCATCACGACCAAGGTAAGTGCATAGGAGAGGCATCTAGGCCTCCTAGGCTCAATATGGTGGAACCAATCGACCTGGCAATCGCCAGACATGCCGCCTTCCAAGCGCAGATCATGCGGCTTGAGCAAGATCAACAACAACTAGAGCATTTATATCACCTTAGCAAAGAGTGCATTAGGCACCAAACAGACGAGCTGCTCCATAACCCGGTGCCTGAAAGGGTTCCAACCCTATGCACCCAAAGGGGGGAACCATATGAGAGGCGCAACCCCTTGGTACGAGATAGGTCTTCGCGACCTTACCAAGTGTTGCCTTTGAGACCTCATAGACCCGAACGAGAGGCCACTCCCTAAAACAACGATGGGTATCCTCCATGGGGACCCACCCAAGGTCATAGGTATCGTCTAGAGACTCCTCAAGAAGCTTACAAGGAATATGAGCAAGAATAAGATCGAGCTGAAACGCCCTACCAAGGCAGAGGGGTTGCCATCCAGCCACCCCTCTATATGCCTCAAGTCTACCACAACCCACAACGGGAGAAAAATAAAGAGGAAGAGATTAAATATTCAGATGCATATAAAGCGCTGCTAGAGCATTTGGAGTCTGTGGAGACCAAAACTTTTGGGCCTCAAAAGCCCACTTTATGCCAACTCCGCAGTCATCCTGTGCATCCGTCCATGCCAACACCCCCTTACCCTGAACACTTTAAGCTACCTCAGTTGGCAACCTTTAGAGGTGAGGAGGATGCTCAAGAGCATGTGACAAGATTCTTGAGCCAATGCTTTGGTATTCAGGACAATGATGCTTTATTATTAAGAACGTTTATAACCACATTCGTAGGCCCTGCTTCGGATTGGTTTACTCAGTTACCAAAGCACAACATTAACAACTTAGATCAGTTAGTGGATGCGTTCCTTGAATGCTTCGCCTTCAACACCAAAAAGGTGTCACTGAGTGACTTATCTAGCCTCAGGTAATATTAGGAGGAAACCATGGTGGCCTATGGGAATCGATGGAGGACTTTGCTTTCAAAGCTGCCCTACCTTCCCCCTATGTTCAACCTCACTCAAATGTTCTCAAAGAGCTATTTGAGATCGATCTCTGTGATATTGTAGTTGCAGCAATATGCCACCTTGGAAGAAGCCCTGGTGCAAACCAAGATCATTGAAGAGATCAAGATACAGGATGGTGAGATAGCCAAACCTAAGAAGAAAGAATGGAACGAGAACACAAAAATAGGGACTACACAACAAAAACTCTCTACGGTCAACCAAGTTGCTATTAATGTCCCTAAGCCTGCACAAGAAACATAGTCTCAAAAGGCTAACTATCAAGCAATGCCTCCTAACAACTATGACAGATAAAATCAGAGGCAAGAATAGAGTTAGCAGCGTCGCCCTAGGCGACAATTCACACCCTACACAGAGTCCAGGGACTCCCTGTTTGACCGCTTATTAATAAAAAATTTGATCAACCTACTAGAGGTTCAAACCATAGACCCCAATGCTCCCAAGCCTAAGGGGTATAGGGAGGACTTGTACTGTAGGTTCCATAGATGGCAGGGACATGACCTAAATGCCTACTAGAAGTTTAAGGGTTTGGTGCAAGACCTAATTGATAACAAGACACTAGCGGTAGATAATCTCGTGGCACCAAGCAATCAACAAATGGAGGTCTTTAAAGACCCCTTGCCTGCTCATGCTCCGTAGGAAAAGACCCTACAAGTTAATGAGGTCAAACAGAACTGCCCCATGTAGGGGTATGTAGGTATGATCAGTATAGTGACTCAGAACAGGAGGTACTTGAGCACAAATGCTTCTGTAGTAGCTACAGGAGAGGTGCCAATAATGTCGCAACCACAACAACACCTTGCACAACCTACTTCACCTAAGCCGGTAGCCACACTTCGGACCAAAATAACTCAGAGTTTGAGGACCACCTAGGCTAGGATCTCCATACACGAGCTCATACAGTAATCGACGCCCCATCGAGAGGCTCTAATGGAGATATTGAAAGCCATCGAGTTGCAGCCCCATGAAACAAATTCTTTCAACAACTTCGTGGGACATGTCAAACGATGCACTGAGCCAGTCATCACATTTTGGGAAGACGAATTGAGATTAGTGACTGATGACATGGCGGATCCACCCCTACACATTATCGCACGAGTCAACAAGATCCCATACAAGAGGGTGTTGATAGAAACTGGCTCTTCCAGTAATATCATCACAACTATGGCCCTAAAACATTTGAAGTTGCCCGCATCTCACATCACAGCTTCCACCTACACTCTGCGAGCATTCAATGATGCAATCTTCTTGACAGTTGGCACAATAGTCCTACCAATCCAAGTGGGACAAAATACCATACCCACATTGTGCCACATATTGGAGGGTGAGATGGCCTACAACATCTTGTTGGGCTGGCCATGGATCAGGGACATGAAGTGTGTCCCTTCGATAGATCACCAATGCTTAAAGTATACATTTTAAGGGGAGGTGCATGTAGTCCCGGTGGAATTAGAACCCTTCAAGTATTGTAATGAGGTGCAGCTGATGTCATAATAGACCCTACCATCAACGCATTTGTATTTCCAGTTAAATCCATCTAAACAGGGTCTAATTTCGCAGGCATCCCCATTAGCAAGTTCCTCAAAATCCCAACCGGGTTCATCTTCATCGTCTGGACCTCCACCAATGACACCATATTTGGGGGCCAAACAGAAGGACAAAGGGAAGAAACCCCTGGAAGAGGCAAAACCTTTGGAAGAGACACTGCCATCGGTATCAACTATCTCTACTGAGGAGATGCCTAACCGAATGGAAGTCGAGGCTCCTAGTTCACCCGACATGGAGTGGACTCAGGGAGAGCTTCCATTCCCTCCCCCTCAACCGCCAACGATCACCATTGAAATGGCCAATACGGGCCTGGGGGAGTATCTGGTGTGGAATATTGTAGCAACGCCCACACTAGAGTCCATGCAGGACATGGGGAGACCTCACCTTCCCATTGGCACTATTGTTCCCCTAGGCTACCCATCGAACCAAAAAAAATTTTGTGTATGGGGGCCTCGATCATGGCGTTGCACCATGCACACAAGAGGACGAAGATGAAGAGCCTTTTGCCAAAAATGTCAATTATTTGTCTAACCTAGAATTTGCTTTGAGATACCTTGGCCAATGCAATTGGCACGGATATGGGTTAGGCAGGTATGAGCAAGGGATACGTGTTCTTTGCCAACCAAGATACCAAATTCCATATGACAAGTCAGGAGTAGGGTTCAACCACCCCCTGCCCTTGGACATCTTGGTGGAGAACATGCAAGGCCTAGGGATAGGCAACAAGGGGGGATTGGCATCAGATCCTTACGCCAACCCTAACACAACATATACATTGGGGGATTATCTCCCATGGTCGACAACCACCCTTGTTAATCTCAATAACCCTTTCCCTTCGCTAGAGAGAGGAGAAATCTCGAGAGCCCATTTTCAAGGAGGGTATAGATAGTGTCAAGAGGGATCTTTGGAGGATGAGTCAGAGTATGAACCAACATCATATGACCCCTTCGAATCAGATAGTGATCATTCACAAGTGGTCCCCATGAATGACTATCAAGAGAGCCTCTTGACGATGTTCCCTCTAGAGGCTCCAATCGAGCCGATGCCGCGTCAAGAGAATCAGGCCCCACCATAGAGAGCGAAACAACCACAATGGGGCCAGATCAATTTGCTCGAGTAGGACGAGCCTGTCATACCTCAAACAGTTGTCGGAGCCAACGAGGGATTTTGGATCTTTGATAGTGATTACGAAGATGAAACATAAATGACATATCTTAATCACATGCGGTAGATGCAACATCGATACCCCTTGGAGATTAATGACATATTTGAATAGCTGAACATAGTTCCAGGGCATGAGTGGTATGTAGACCCATCGGAGTGGGACCAAGTGTTGGATCCGTCGCTTCAGGTATACGAAGAGCACCTTCCACCCCGAGACCCTAGAGTGATATCAGTGTCGAGGGCAGACCCTGTCCTCCTATCAACACATAGGGCCGATCCATTCATGCCAATACCCCTAGAGCCAGATCCAGAGCATAGGAATCATCTAGAATGTTCACATCACCACACCCGTGGTAATGGAGACCAAAATCATTTCATCAACATGATCTCCATTGACTTAACCGCCCCCATCCACAACCCGACCGATCCAGCATAGTAATTGTATCTAGACATAGATGCCATAGACTGGGATCATTCTAATTCACTGCCATCCCCATCAGAGTACTGGCCTTTCGGTGAAATGCTTCATTTTACCCCTGGGTCAACTCAGGATATCTTCCATGCTAAAGAGGAACCCAAGGTTCCTAACGATGATCTTAACTCAGCAAATGATATCCATTTGATCCCAACTCCACACCAGTTGGAGGACGGATCCCACATGTTGGTCGAGGAGACAACTGACGTAGACATCGGCTCAGATCCAATGAATCCATAGATTATCAAGCTGGGGGTAAGTCTAACCCCCGAAGAGCAAGCCGACTACATTGCCCTTCTCAAAGAGAAGAAGGAGGTTTTTGCATGGTCATACAAAGATATGTCGGGGCTAGATCCATAGCTAGTCATGCATAACCTAATGCTTGATCCGACAGTCAAGCCAGTTAAGCAAAAACTATGCAAGATGCACCCAACAGTGGCCTTGATGGTCAAAGATGAATTGCAAAAGTTGTTGGATGCACAGTTTGTCATCTACGTGGATTACCCACCATGGTTGTCCAACATGGTGCCCATCAAAAATCCCGACGGGAGGATTCGCATATGCACCAATTTTGAGATCTAAACAAAGTGAGTCCTAAGGATGATTTCCCCTTGCCGAGCATCGACACCTTGGTAGATGCTACAGCGGGTCATGAAATGCTCTCCCTCATGGATGGTTTCTCGGGATACAATCATATTTGTATCAATCCCGAGGACCAGCTAAAAATGGCATTTACAATGCCTTGGGGGACATTTTGTTACAAGGTCATGCCTTTTGGCCTTAAAAACATTGGTGCCACCTACCAACGTGCCATGATGTACATCTTCCATGATTACATGCATAAAACTCTAGAAGATTACATGGATGATTTGTTGGCCAAATCTCTTTTGCGCCCAGATCATATCGATGACTTAAGCAAGATCCTCGATCACCTCATGGAACATAAAGTCAGACTAAATCCCAAGAAGTGCGTCTTTGGCGTCACATCTAGAAAACTCTTGGGTTTCATAGTCTCAAAGTGAGGCATCGAGGTCGACCCAAACAAAGTCAAGGCAATCCTTGAAATGCTTCCCCCAACTACCATCAAGCAGCTCAGAAGCCTACAGGGAAAGGTCACGTCGATCAAGCGCTTCATAGCGTAGCTATCTGACAAGTGCCGACCCATGAACAAATTATTGCACAAGGGGGTAGCATTTCACTGGGATGACGAGTGCCAGTCAGCCTTCGATGACATTAAACAATACCTGGCTTTGCCGCCAGTATTGGCACCACCCAGACCAGGAGTGTTGTTCTACTTATACATCTCAGCTACTGAGGTGGCACTGGGCGCCATGCTAGCCCAAAAAAATGAACTTCACAAAGAACAGGCTACGTACTATCTTAGCCGCACCCTAGTCAGTTATGAACTTAACTATGCATACATTGAGAAACTCTGCTTGGCAGTGGTGTTTGCTACCAAAAAGTTGTGCCATTACATGTTGAGCAACAAGACGTATGTTGTGTCTAAGGAGAATCCATTGCGATACATGATGAGTCATACTTATCATAGTAGTCGCACGGCAAAATGGATCATGTTGTTGACGAAATTTGACATAGAGTTTATTGGACAAAAATCCATAAAAGGTCAGGTCATAGCCGATCAACTAGCAGAGGCTCCTCTCAAAGATGATCAGCCTTTGGTCATAGAACTACCCGATGATGGGGTCTTCCATGTCTCAGAATCACCAGATTTTGATGAGCTTGAGTCACAGGCTAACATAACCCTATTTTTTGATGGTTCTAAATGTGAGCAAGGTGGTGGCATGGGAATAGTATTCTTCACACCGCAAGGCGCTCCAATGCCTCTGTCATTCAAATTAAATTTCCCATGCACCAACAAAAATGTAGAGTATGAAGCCCTGCTCATAGGTCTTCAGAAAATAATCACCATGAACATTAAATGATTGAATATCTTTGGTGATTCACTGTTAATCGTCAACCAAGTCAAAGGGGTATTCCAATGCAAATGCCCAGTTCTGTAGGCCTACAAAGCCCTTGTGGACAAATTCTTGGAAAAGCTTGAATGGTACGACATCGAGGCACTCCCTCGGTCATCGAATCATTTTGCGAACACTATGGCCTCTTTGGGGTCACTAATCCCGCAAGACATTTTTGGTGATATGACCACCATTCAAGTCAAAACACTATCGCAATCCGTGATGGAGCGTGCAAGTTCTGACTTAACACCAGGAATCCACATGATCCAGATTGAACCTCCTCAGGATAGGTTCTCTCGAATCCACGATCATCTAAAACATGCCAACTGGGGGTCCTTGTTCTCCCCTACTCCCCTTAATAGCAATACAACACTATTCTTGCAAGTTCTCTCCCGCTTAGCTTTTGCTAGGGATGAACTTCGAGAGGGACTGGTTGTTCATACCATCAAGGCTTTTGATCAGCAGGATTGGTATTCACCCATAAGGGACTACCTCAAGTTAGGTAACCTCCCACTTGGATTGACGCATGCCACAAAATGTGCATTCAAGCAGAAAGCGACAAAGCATGTCTTGTTAGGAGACATTTTGTACCGTCATAGCTATGAAGGGATCCTCCTTCGATGCTTGGACCAGCAAGAGTCCACTTGGGCGATCGCCCAAGTGCACGATGGTACATGCGGTGGCCACTTCAGTGGTATGGCCATCGCAAAGCGCATTCTTTGCATGGGCTATTATTGGCCATATTTAGAGCGAGATTGTTGTGCATATGTCAAGAAGTGCATGAAATGTCAACACCATGCTAATTTGACACACGTACCTTCCCAGGCCTTGCAACCGATCCAATCGGCTTGGCCATTTTTGTAGTGGGGCCTAGATCTAATTGAAAAGATCTCCCCTACATCGTCAGGTCGTCACACGTTTATCATCACGGCCATAGAGTACTTCACCAAGTGGGTGGAAGAAATTCCACTTACCTCTACGACTGGAACCCGCATTGCGGAGTTCATTTTGCACAACATCATATGTCATTTTGGTATTCCATCCAAGATAATTTTGGATAATGGGACGTCATTCAAAAACAAATATGTGCGTGCTTTGACCACAAAGTACAAAATTCAGCACATTTTTTTGACACCCTATTATCCATAGGCAAATGGGCAAGCAGAGGCATCGAACAAAATGCTAGTTGCCATCCTTAAAAATATAGTCGCAAATAGTCATAAGGATTGGCACATTCAGATCCCACTTGCCCTGTGGGCTTATCACACCAACATTCGGACGCCCACTGGGGCAACTCCATTTTTGCTCGTGTATGGCTCCGAGGCTGTCATGCCTCTCGAGTTGGAAATTCCTTCCCTGCGCATATCAATGCAAGAGTTCATCGATGATGATACTGTGCGGTAGGCCCGATTAGACCAGCTTACGTTGCTTGACGAACGATGCGTTAATGCTCTCGAGCATTTACATATCTATCAAGAGCGACTTAAGAAAGCATACAACATGAAAGTTCATTTGAGGGACTTTCAGGTCGGTGACTTGGTCTTGAAAGAAAACCAACAGAACTCTAGTTTGCCATCCCATCTAAGGGACAAGTTCATGGCAAACTGGTTAGGTCCCTATGTAATTGATAGCAAAATAGGACCTGGAACATACCGGCTAGCCTCTCTTGATGGAATCAAGGAACTAGAACCCTTGAACATCAGTCATTTGTAGCCATTCCATGTTTAGAAGAGCCATAGCCCAAACAAAATGCTCCAAGGATTTCCCAATCGCTTGGTCAATCCCCAAAATGCTCCAAGGATTTTCGTAATCGCTTGGTCAATCCCCAAAATGCTCCAAGGATTTCCCTAATCGCTTGGTCAATCCCCAAAATGCTCCAAGGATTTTCGTAATCGCTTGGTCATCCCCAAAATGCTCCAAGGATTTCTGTAATCGCTTGGTCAATCCCCAAAATGCTCTAAGGATTCCCGCAATCGCTTGGTCAAAAACAAGAAAATTCAAAAACAATAAAATCATCAAAAATAACAAAATTTGCATCTCATTTCCATGCATGCTCAAAATCGTCACAAAAATAAAGAGCTCTATTTTGCATATCATCTTCATATTCACACAAATCAATCCATCAAAAACACAAAAACATATAGCTGCATTACGCATCACACCCATACATTACATATTTGTGGTCATAAAGGTCAAGGCACCATAGACTGTAATTACTTGGCAAAACCCTCATTTTCCACATTTCTCCGCTCTATAAATAGTCCATCAAAAATAAACGCCAATCACATCTTTTCACCATACTATAGTCAGTGGTCTTCTAATGTATCAAGAGTTTCTGTCATTCAGTCGTCAATAGCCTTCTAGCCACGTACTGTACCAAGTCAGACAGATTTTACGAAGGTAGAGTTTTACTTGGATTACACCTTGTTACGTAGCATCCCAACACAAATTAAAACACATAAAAATTCCCAAGTTGTGTGAACGAAAGATGAAACCTGCAAAGCAATCCAGGTCACCATAAGTGAAATGGTTATCTTGCTCATCCCCCTGTGCGAATGACCCCAAGAATGCTGAGAGTTGGCAAAAGGACAAGCATCCTCCCTACCCAATTCCCCAAGAATCCCAAGTTCTCAAAAGTTGCAAAACATCAACAATTTGCAAACGTCAAAAATCCAAAAATTTGATATCACAACCAAAGTGCATACATCAAGAAAAGCACATAAAATAGTGATTCTCATCACTCCATATCCAAATCCCTTGCTCAAAAGAAAAAAAAAACAAAAATAAACAATGATTTTTATCACTATCAAAGAGCAAGTATCAAACAAGAAGAAAAGAAGGGAGTCAAACTTGAATCCTTGGAACTCTCAAGATTTCGACAGGTCATGAGGCAAACCTCAGTACCGGTTTGGTTGATAGCCTATCCGTCACTGGTGGTAAACCTCCCGCATGACGATATATCTTTCATAGTAACTTGTGTGCAGATCAATGTTTGCATGTGGATGAGCTAGCTTATGGTATCCTAGATAGCACCGTAGATTAATCTGACTAAATACAACAAAGGAGTTAGTGGGGCTAATTAGGTGATCCTCAGTATAGGTTTGGTTGATAGCCTATCTGGCACTAGCGGTATCCTGACAAACACCACATAAATAAACTCAATTGCACACACAGGGATGTGAAATAACTTGGTCCAAAACAAGTCCGATTCATACCTTGTTCAAAAGTCTCGTGAGATGAAAGTACAATCATGGCTAGTTAGTTAAAACATCTGAGTCTCAGAAAACCTTAACTACATTCGAAACCAACTTGCTATATCTCATTCTCATCTTGTCATCAAAAAATAAAAAAAAATAAAATATAAAAAAAAAAAAAAAAAAAGCCATAAATTCTACAACAGTCTATGGTGCGACCACCAAAAATCATAGATTCAACTCATTCATTCCATCTACATATCATATAAATTAAAAACATTTGCATTCCATCAAAACATATACATCCATCAATATAAACTAACATGCATACATCCATATTCATCAATCATCATACATAACATCAAATCATGACATGTGCAAAAAATACATAATAATAAAGTCATCTATATATATATCATCAAAAATGCCCGTAGGCTACAATGAACCGGTCCTGTGACCCCGCAAAAAAATCCAAAAGCTCAAAAACCCCCAAGCCTAGGGCATCGACCACCATGATCATGCAGGATCGGTGCGACGGAACTACCCCCGTGGTGTGGGTCCTATGGGACCCCTCATGGTGGCTGCTGCTAGCCCCCACATCACACCCAGCTCCTCCCCATGCCCGAAGCAATGTGTCAAAACTACTGTCCGTTGATCCTGCGGTGTCGTCCTGATCGGCAGTCCATCTATCAGAATCCGAAGAATCCGATAGACATCCTCAAAGGTCACTGTCATCTCCCCTGTTGGGAGATGGAAAGTGTTGGTCCGGGGATCCCACAAGTTGATTAGGGCCATCAGATAGGCCCGATCCCCGACCACTGGCTCCAGCCGAGCCACTTGCTTGAGCCCAAGGGCATCAAGCCACTCCCAGTCAGCCACAGTTAGCGCCTCCTGCGCTTTAGCAAAAATAGTAGGCACACGATACTGGCTCTTCACAACCTACAAAATAAAACCACACAAAAACATTCAAACTCATGAAAAACGGCATAAGCAGCAACATGAATATACAACACTACATCAAACAATGCACAACTCAAAAAAAACAACACAAACAACAAAAAAATTAATTTGTCAGCCTAAAGTTTTTAACTTTAAATTGATAAATTAAACAAAAAAAAAATCAAAATTCAAAAAAATTAATTTGTCAGCCTAAAGTTTTTAACTTTAAATTGATAAATTAAACAAAAAAATCAAAATTCAAAAACTTAATTTGTCAACCTAGGGTTTTGTACTCTCAAATTGGTAAATTAAGCGAAAAACAACAAAAATAGTAAAATTAATTTGTCAACCTAGGTTTTTTAACTCTTAACTGATAAATTAACCCCAAAAAACAATAAAACTCGACTAGGGTTAGCCTACGTTTTCAGCTGAGTTTCGATTTTGTTTTGTTAGCCTAGGGTTTCTTTGGTTTACAAAAAAAATGGACACAAACACACATGGTTCCCACTAGGATTCCAACCTAAGTTTTAATGAAGCCATAAAAAAAAAAATAAATGCATCCATTTCACCAAGGTTTTTATTTTTACCATTCGAAACAAAATACAAAAAAAAAAAAAGAGAAGAAAAAAACAAATAAATTTGCGGCTTTAAAATTGTAATACAACAAAATTCAAGCAATAACAGGGAGGATCACTTACTGGTATCACTTCGGCTCCGCCACTCGATCTGGTTCATGCACTCATGATGTCGGGAGAAATTCAGCAGCACTTCGCTTCGCAGAATTAACCTCCTCCTCCCCAGAGCTCCAAATCGCAAAAAAAAAACAAGTGCAAATGAGCCCAAAACCTAGTTTTGGCCTTTAAATAGGCTTTTTGAGCCTGTAATCATTCCTCCCTGGGACGATCGCTCTAGTTAGCACTCGTTCCACCCCGAAACAAATACTACATAGGAATTCGTCCCACCCTGGAACGAATTCATCACACAAATTTCAAAAACAACAAAAAAATGCACCAAAAACAACAATAAAACTGTCCAATGAGAGTGCTTTTGCACCTAACATTATGGGCATGCAAAACCAATGTCGGGGTCACAAATCCTCACTATCCTACTCCCTAATAAGGCTACCATAGCTGGACCGCTCCACGGGAAGACGGATCTTCGAGAATTTCATCCCCACGCGGCATCGCAAAAAGGGTCAAAACCCACCCAAAAATAGCAATAGAGTTGCCGAACGAAGGCGCCTTTGCGCCTGACATTCTTGGCATCCAAAATAGACATTGGGATTACAAATTGTCACTATCCTACTCCCTAAGAAGGCCACCATGGCCGGAACGCCCCACGGGAAGACGGATTTTTGCCAATTTTAGCCCTAGAAAGCGTCACCAAAAGGGTTCACACCCACCAAAAATAGGTCAGAATGTCGAAAAACTGCACACACATTCAAAGATAAATCTCTAAAGGCACCCTTACACAAGTCATCTTGGGTCAAGCGACTCGTCGCTTTTCTCATGAAGGTCATTCCCTCATCGATTCGTCGCTTGAGGGGGTAGTCACACTTAGTCACCAATCAACAAATACACACACCCAACCATGGAAATGGCATGCATTCAAAGAATCATTGACAAAGATAATCACGCCCCTACTTGGGGCAGCAAACAAGCAATAATCACAAACTGATCAAACACTTGGCATTCATGAATCATGAACTCAAGGTTCCCACAGACAAAAGGTTGCGCCCTTTGCCTATTCATGACTGATCAATGTCCAAGCTCAAGTAACACCTCATCGAAAAAGGTTAACACTTGAACTGAGTTCCTTCGCTCGTCAGAAGCAAGGATTCAAGAATGCATGCCCTTTCCATACTTGGGGCATCAAAATTTGGTTAGGTTACTAGAAACCCTAATCATTAGTGCTTTGGTTATCTATTTTTTCTCAGTCATTGTGCCTTGCACAGCGCATCCCAAAAAGGGGCATCTATAGACACCAAAACAGCACCAATCTGATTATGTGACTACAAACACTGATTGCATTGACACACACAACCCCAAGGGCAGCCCCCAGAGGTTAAACAGTGGTCCTAACCACTCTCACAATAGTTTTGGAAGGTCAAAAATCATTTTGGCACCTTCAGGCACTTTGCTCAATATCCGTTCCACCCAGGGACGAATTCAAACTGGGATTCGCCCCACCTAGGGATGAATTCATAATTTGCTCCTGGGTGGGGTGAATTGCAGGTTTGATGGGAAAAAATTCAAATCTTGACAAATGGTAGCTCAGATCTGCCACTTAACGCTTCCTTCATTGCATGGGAGTGTGGGTGAGCATTTTCGAGCATTGGAGACTGTTACAAGGGCAGTCATGAAGTCCCTATTCAGAGGGAGGAATCTCCTTCCTCCTGGGAAGGCATGATTGCCAAGTGGCACCTCTGCATGCCCAATTCAAGAGACCTCCAGGTCTATAAATTGGTGAGTTTCCTCACCCCAAAGAGGAGAGAGGAGAGGGAGAATTTTTAAGCAACGAAGTGCTGCCATTTTATTTCCCCATACACCCTTAGTTGATTTGTGCCTTTCACATCCATGATCTCTTTTAGAGAGGAGGTCATTGGGTGATCATTGGAAGGTTGAATATTGAGCCCAAAACCTGACATTTGGCCATAGAATACCACCCCAATTTGCCAACAACACCTTACAAGATATTTTGGACCCATCCCAAGTGGATTGGTGCCGAAATCAGGTCCCAACGGTGGGCGGCCTGCCCGGGCACCCCCGCACTGTTGCAAGTCTAATCGTCCCTTTTAGGAATGATTAGGAATCTATGGTAGATTGTTCTTTCTATCATTTTTATCTTGCATTTCATCTTATGCTGCTTAGATAGTTTGCAATTTTGATTTCGTAATGTTTTGAGCAAATCTTATCATGTTTTATCATTTTTTGTCTTTACTAACTTGCAGGTAGCATCATCAAATTCCCGTTAATGGAGGCCAAATTGGGAAAATTTGACCATCTGGGTCTTCCCAAAATACCCCCAATTAGCTAACCCCAAGTTTGAAGGTCTTTTGGAGCTCTCTAGGCAGGACATTTGGGACAATACCTTTTCGGCATTTTGTTGCAAGTAAATTCGTCCCACCCCAGACCGAATTCAAATCGATGAGGAATTTCTTGACTGTTCCTTTTGCAATGCCTTCCTGGTGATGTTTCTATGCCCCTGTAAAATTTTTAGATCATTTGGATATATTTTAGTCATAGTTTAATTCATTTCATCTCATCCGCTTGTCGTAGGCTTGGGGATTTGTTTTTCCATAGGTGCTACTGACCATTTCTTATTCCTTTGAGCGTAGGGCCTGGACACCAGAGGAGCAACAAGGAATCGACACTCGTATACACAAGCGACGGTGACATTTTGGTCTGCCCATTTTACATGTGGGCACGCGAAAGAGGGATGGCTATCCATGGATGTAACAAAGAGACGAGTTTAACGCTCCTTGCCCCCTAAAAGGGGAGGAGGCGGATTGTAACCGAATTCTAAAATGTATCAATAAAAGAAAAGGGCTCTTCCTTGTTTCCATTTGGGTTTTGATTTGTTTATGCTTCCTCTCATTTCATGCATTTTTAATTCATAGGATTTAGCGTTAAGTTTAGTTTCGTTTTTGCATCGTACTTGGAGCCCTATTTCCTTTTTGTTTCCGTATCCTCATGCTTTCAGACACCAACCAAAAGATTCAGATTTACTACAGACGTGAATGAGTGTAACCACATATCCTGACAATAATGCAAGTTAAAAGAGCACTTAGAAAGGGTAGTAGGGTCTTTGTTGTCAAACTTAATAAAAAGGAAGTGAGTCCAGAGCAAGTCTTTTAAAAACTTATCCGATGTTGAATGATTTTCGAGATGTCTTTCCTAAGGAATTTTCGAGTCTTCCACCCCAAAGAAAATTTTATTTTACTATAGAAATTTTACCAGGAGCAACTCCTATAGCTTGAGAACCATATAGGATGACTACAATAGAGTTGCAAGAGTTGAAGACTCAACTTCATGAAATCTTAGAAAAAGGACATATTAAACCTAGTGTTTCACCGTGGGGTGCACTAGTCTTGTTTGTGAAAAATAAGGATAGATTATTAAGGCTATGTATTGACTACAAAATTCTAAACAAAATGACTATTAAGAATAAATACTCTTTATCCAGAATAGATGATTTGTTTGATCAACTAAAAGGAGCCACAATTTTCTCCAAAATTGATCTCAGGTTTGGTTATCATCAGTTGAGGATCCGAGAAGAAGATACCCATAAAACTGCTTTCCGAACTAGATATGGCCATTACGAATTTACAATGTTATCTTTTGGATTAACCAATGCTCTAGCAACTTTTATGAATTTGATGAATAGTGTGTTTTGAGAACATCTAGATCAGTTTGTGTTGATATTCCTAGATGATATACTGATCTACTCCAAAAGTAAAGAAGAGCATGATATTCATATGAGAATTGTTCTTGACATCCTTAGAAAGAATCAATTATATGGAAAAATGTCCAAATGTGATTTTTATGCAACCCAGGTACAATATTTTGATCATGTAATTTATGCTAAAGGGGTGTCTGTTTATCCAAAGAAAATTGAGGCTATTATTGATTGGCCTGATCCAATAAATATTTTCAAAGTGCAAAATTTATGGGCATGGCTGGCTATTATCGCCATTTTATACAAAATTTCTCTAAGATAGCTTATCCAATAACCAATTTTCAAAAGAAAGGAAAAGCTTTTAAATGGATAGAATGGTGTGAAGAAGATTTCAAAACTCTTAAAGAAAAGTTAACATCAACACCTATTCTTAGAATAACAGATCCCAAACAACTATTTATTGTATGTACTGATGCTTCCATGGAAGGATTAGGTGGAGTCCTTATGCAAGAAGATGGTGTTATTGCTTATGAGTCATGAAAACTTAAGAAACATGAATTAAACTATGCCACACATGATTTAGAGTTGGCTGCAGTAGTGCATGCTCTAAAAATATGGTGATATTACCTACTTGGTAAATATTTTGAGCTTAGAATTAATCATCAAAGCTTAAGATATATCTTTACTCAACCAATTCTCAATGCTAGAAAAATATGTTGGATGGAGTTTCTGGAAGAATATGATTTTGGTATAGAGTACATAAAAGGAAAATAAAATAAATTAGCAGATGCTTTAAGTAGAAGAAGGTATATCAACACTATGTCACACTGTCAATATGCTATATTTGATCAAATAATAAGACTACAAATTCAAGATGAATATTCTTAGAAATATTGAGAACTGGTGCAGCAAGACTCTGATAAAGTCTAAGAAGATACATTATTATTCAAAAATAGAGTGGTAGTGCCTAACGATCAGGATATGAGAAATATGATATTGCAAGAGACACATAGTGCTCCATACTCCGCTCATCCAAGCTATGTAAAGATGTATGAAAATATGAGAAAATATTATTATTGGCCAAGAATGAAAAAGGATATTGCTGAATTTGTGGCTAGATGTTTAGAATGTCAAAAGGTGAAGGTGGAACATCTACATCCAACTAGACACTTATTTTTGCATGCCATTCCACAACAAAAATCGCAGGTGGTTACTATGGATTTTATTGTTGGGTTGACTAAAAATCATTTTCAGCATGATGTCATTGTGGTAGTAGTGGATAAATTTACTAAAGTGGCACATTTTCTGCCTAGAAATATTAAATATGGAGCTCCCATCGTAGCCCACAAATTTTCTAGGGAAGTGGTATAGCTACACGAATTTCCTAAAATAATTATATCAGACAGGGATTCTCGATTCACATCCGAGTTTTGGCAGACATTGCATTAGGCATGGAGAATAAAACTTAATATTAGTATTGTTTATCATTCTAAGATGAATGGACAAACTAAAAGGGTAAATCAAGTCTTAGAGGATATGATCCACATGTGTTGTATGGATCATCAAACAAAATGGGAAGATTATATTTTTCTAGTAGAATTTGCTTATAATAATAGTTACCATACTTCTCTAGGTATGGCTCCATTTGAGGCTCTGTACAAGAGGAGGTATAAAACACCATTATCATTGAGTAATCCAGAGGATTGGTTGATGATCGACCCGGATATGGTCAGAGAAATGGAAGACCAACTCAATGAAATTTGATAAAGGCTCAAAGAAGCCTCAGATCGACAAAAGAGTTATGCGGATCTTAAGAGAACACCAAGGAAATTCACTATGGGAGACAGAGTATTCCTAAGAGTTAAACCTACCAAAAATTGTATCAAATCCTCTAATCTTAGTCCATGATTTGTAGAGCCTTTTGAAATTGTTGATAAACTGAATTCGATCACCTAAAAATTAGACTTGCCACCTAATTTATCAAAAATCCATGATACATTCCATGTGTCCCTTCTTAATAAATATGTTCTTGATCCCTCACATGTTTGGAATATTGATCATTTGCAAATGGACAATCCCCTACGCATTGAAGTGTGACTAGTTAAGATCCTTGGATATCGAACAAAATAGTTAAGAAAGTGAAATATTAAATAGTGCAAGGTCCAATGGGACCAATTTTCTAAAAATAGTGCCACATGGGAGGATGTGGCCATCATGAAAATATAGTTTCCATTTTTATTTGAATAGTTGTTTGAGTAGTGTTATCATCATTACATAGTTCCATTTTGATGAACAGTGATATAATCATATCTTGGTTTGTGAAGTATGATAAATATATTTGTTGTTTGTGCATGTTTAGTATTTAAAAATAAATGATGATTTGGTTTTGGAAAATGTAAATCTGTTGGTGAATTGTATTGATTTTCTATTGTCCATGGCAAAATTGTTTTTTTATATTATGTTTCAATGGGAAATGCAAACACAGGGACTGTGTTTAATATTAGGGGGAGTATGTAACAACCCTCCAAAAATCTACTTCATTATATGCCTAATTTATCTGCAAGGATGAGATACTGCTAATGTATCTTTGGATGCAGGGGACATGTATTGTTACTTGTGATCACAATGGAAAGGAATGATATCTTCAATAGACAAAAGGATTATCCGATGCAAGGTAAGTCAAGGAAAATGATGAGCAGTGGTGTATTCACCGGTTGATAGGGGCAAAGGACCCTATAGGCAATGCATTCGCCAACGGTCCATGTAGATGCATATCATGTAGTTGCATTGTAGGAATATTTGATGTTTGTCAAATTGAGAATTTATGGTGTTGGTTGGAAATGAAGATGCTTAAATGCATGGGAGCCATAGTTTTGAGTAATGGGATAAATGTAGTGTAATGATATGGTTAATATTGTTCTAATAATTGAAAGGAAATATATATATTTTTTGGGGGAAACTTATTTATTTAAAAATAATATATGTGTGTTTATATATATATCTCTATATTTACATAAATATAAATATATGGATGTATTAAAACAAATAATTTTTGTTTGTTTTATAATAAAACAACTAAAATATTATAAATAATAATATATTAAGATATAATATAATAAAATAAATGTTATAAGAAAAATTTGTTGCCTTGCATAATTTTAAAGGAGCAATTTGGAAATAGTCAGCATTTTTGGGAAAATTATTGTTAAATCTGGTTTTTGTTGAACGTGGAGGAAAGTGGTATCCACATGGCATAATTGAAAAGGAGGAATCTTAAAACTAATGTGAGTGCTAGCTAGAAAGGCGTATCTATCATCTAGATTAGAAAGAGGAAGACGAGGATGGTATTGCGATGGTCATGGTCTGCTTGTTTGGAAGAAGAACGGCAAAATAAAGGAAGGGAGAAGGGCTTTGGAAGCAAGGAGGGAAACCAATATTTTTGTAGTAAGTCTATCCGGTATTTTTACATGATTAATTATTATTATGGAAATAAAAAATGGATTGCTAATGCACTATATGATCTCTTCTATGAGTTGAAAATAGTTTGATAAACATTTTGTAAACTATAGGTAAAATGAAATATTTCTAGGGCAAACGTGGGAAATATTGAAATCTATTATATTATTGTTGATAAGCTAAATTTTTACGAAAAATTGATGGTGCCTGTGTTAAAGAGGGTTGTGAAAATGAATTGATTGAAGAGTGGAATGTAAGTTAGGGATGAAATAAAACTTCATTAAAAATCGTATGCTATGTTGGAAAGACTATGTTATGATGCATGTTGTATTGGATAACTTATGATGTATTGCATTATGTGCTAGGAGTGTTTAAATTGTGTGCATGGTAGACATAGTTGCATTGCATTATAGTCTAACCGCTCTGACCCTTGGAAAGTCATCGATAAACCATTCCATGAGAGTGGAAACTTGAAGAGTACAACCATATTACCTCTTGTGCTACTATTGGATGCTTTGTCTTGCTCAAGCATCAAGGATTGCACTAAATATGGAAAGGATTTATTATAATTTGTCATTATTGTTAAATGTACTCAGTAGAGCACTGAAATCAGAGTTAATAGTAGAAAAAATCGAATGTTAAAATTATGTATTTGTAATTTTAAGAATACATAGACTCTGAGGATTTGCATGACAGAGTTTTTTGAACCTTTTGATATAATGAAATTGATGTTTACCTTTGGAAACGTTAATGAATGGAAATGCGCCCAAGAAACATATGTGATTTAGATACATATATTGTCTAGTCGTAGGTTAATATATTGGATATGATTATATAGTACAACACAAAATATAATTTTATTTGATTTCAATTGATAAACCAAGCCATGTTTAGAGATAGATACATTGGAAAATTTGAGAAGAATTTAATGGGAAATCCATTGCTAAGTAGATAACGTCAGCATTGCTTTCAATTCAAGGAATGGTAGAGTTAGTGTAAATCAAAACCGAATTAGACTACCTATAAGAATTGTTTAATATTATGATTTCCTGTGTATAAGTTGAATGGGATTTTAAAGGAATGACGTTTAAATTGTATGTTGTTTCATATGTTAATGGGGTATTGGAATTACTTGAAAAAAATAAGGCATTATGGCATAGATATTTGGAATGAGGTATTAGTGAATGAAATGTCGAGTAGTATTGTTTACCTTAGTTAAATAATGTGGGTCAAATATTCTTTTAAATTCATTTGAACTTATACTAGAACTGTATTATAGAATATAAAAATTATCCACCTTATATCATGATTATGTAGTAGAATTCTATAGTGTAATATAGAAAAAGGAATGAGTTTTACAAATAAATTTTAGAGTAGCACCTACTTCAATAGATAGATAAATAAAAGGAATCTTAAATAAAATTATTATAGTAAGTTTTAAGTTTCTTTAGTTTCAATTGTAATGTTTCCATAAATCCTCTATCTTTTATTCTCTCTTAATAACAAACATATAGTAGACATATGGAAACTAGAAATCTTATAAAATATAGTATAACTTATGATTGATTAGGGTTGTATTAGTTTGCAAACCATTGCATAGTTAGACTTTTCTAAACCTTCAAACCTTAGTTAAGCCTTTTTTAAAATATTGCAGGATTGAGGAAAGACAATCTAAACTTGCAACTTAAGGTTGTGGATAGGACAACCTTGTTACTAGTTCAATACTATGGAAAGAACAATCTTGTGAGGATAATTATTTATTATGTTTGCAAGTAGGCAAAAATCATATTCATTGCTATAATTGAACTTCTAATGGAGAAAGGTAAGAATGGGAGGTAGCGAAGGGTTGTATGGGTATCTCTTCTAGGTTATCTCTACTAGTGATGAGTGGTGAATTGTGCTTGAATAGGTAATACTGATAACACGATGGTATGGGACATCATGGGTTAATTAACACAAAACACCAAGTGGTTACCAGGGTATTGGTAAGACCCTAGAAAATGCTCCATAGAGATTGTATGATCGTATAGCTCAAGCATGTATGCACTAAGTCTTACATGACAAAAATACAGGACATAAGTTCACAAGTTCATGTTAAGACATGGGAAAGTTACGCGCCACACCTCTAGATGTTATGGGCTCTAGAAAAATAAACCCACTGCCTAAACTTAGGATCTTGGGAGAAGAGTGAAGTTCAAAATGGGTAACTATATGGGATTTGGCCAATCTCGATCTCATGAGTATTTCATCTACAATGTAATGACACTCATGAAGATGGATTTAACATGCTCATACTAGAAAATAAAATAGAAAAGATTAAAAGAAACAAAAAAAATTCTCTTACTGTGACCTTTGATGTTGGACAACCAAGTGGGTAGACTTAGGGTGTTACAATAACTAATTTTTTTAATCTAGGTAATAGGAATTCTGGAGAGGTTATGAATTGAAACATAAGAATTTCCAGTTCAAACAGTGTGGTATGGTTGTTTAAGGATTTAGCTAAGATAAATTGATTAGTTTAGAATGAACACGGTGGTTTGAGAAAACAATCCAGTCGTAGGTTAATATATTGGATATGATTATATAGTACAGTACAGGATATAATTTTATTTGATTTCAACTGATAAACTAAGCCATGTTTAGAGATATATACATTGGAAATTTTGAGAAGAATTTAATGGGAAATCCATTGCTAAGTAGATAATGTCAACATTGCTTTCAATTCAAGGAATGGTAGAGTCAGTGTAAATCAAAACCGAATTAGACTACCTAGAAGAATTATTTAATATTATGATTTCCTGTGTATAAGTTGAACGAGATTTTAAAGGAATGACGTTTAAATTGTATGTTGTTTCATATGTTAATGGGGTACTAGAATTACTTGAAAAAAAACAAGGCATTACGGAATAGATATATGGAATGAGATATTAGTGAATGAAATTTCGAGTAGTATTGTTTACCTTAAATAATGTGGATCAAAGATTCTTATAAATTCATTGAAACTTATACTAGATTTGTATTATACAATATAAAAATTATCCACCTTATATCATGGTTATGTAGTAGAATTCTATAGTGTAATATAGAAAAATGAATGATTTTTACGAATAAATTTTAGAGTAGCACCTACTTCAATAGATAGATAAATAAAAGGGATCTTAAATAAAATTATTATAGTAAGTTTTAAGTTTCTTTAGTTTCAGTTGTAATGTTTCCATAAATCCTCTGTCTTTTATTCTCTCTTAATAACAAACATATAGTAGACATATGGAAACTAGAAATCTTATAAAATATAGTATAATTTATGATTGATTAGGAAGTTGTAATAGTTTGCAAACCATTGCATAGTTAGAATTTTCTAAACCTTCAAACCTTAGTTAAGCCTTTGTTAAGAGATTTCAGGATTGAGGAAAGACAATCTAAACTAGAAACCTAAGGTTGTGGGCAGGACAACCTTGTCACTAGTTCAATATTGTGGGAAGGACAATCTTGTGAGGATAATTATTTATGGTGCTTGCAGGTAGGCAATCATCATTTCCATGGATATAACTAAACTTATGATGGAAAAAGGTTAGAATGGGAGGTAACAAAGGGTTGTATGGGTATACATTCTAGGTTATCACTGCTAGTGATGAGTGGTGAATTGTCCTTGACTAGGTAATACAAAAAACATGATGGTATGGGATATCGTGTTGGTTAATCAACACAAAATGTCAGGTGGTTACCATGGTATTGGTAAGACCCTAGATGATGCTCCATAGATATTGGATGATCATCTAGCTTGAGCATGTATGCGCTAAGTCTTACATGATAAAAATATAGGACATAAGTTCACGAGTCCATGTTAAGACATTGGAAAGTTATGCATCACACCTCTAGGTGTTATGGGATCTAGAGGAAAAGAAATCCACTACTTGAACTTAGGATCTCGGGAGGAGAGTGAAGTTTAAAATGGGAAAATATACGAGATTTTTCCAATATCGATATCATGAGTATTTCATTTGTAGTGGAATGACACTAATGAAGATGGATTTAACATGCTCATACTAGAAAATAAAATAGAAAATATTAAAAGAAACAAAAAAAATTCTTACTGTGACATATGATGTTGGACAACCAAGTGGGTAGACTTGGGGTGTTACAATAATGATGATAATCTTATTACTTATGTTGAATATTTAGATCATCAAGTCTTAGAGTGAAGTAATGAGGATGAGAGACTATCTTATCCCATTGACATTCTATTTTGCAATGTGGTAACTTTGGTGGATCCTAAGTTAGTTGTGACCACAAGGGAGTACACTGACTGGGATACTATTTATGATATGTATCATGAGGATATCCTCCACAATATCTTACTCTTTTATGGGTTAGTCCCTTGCGTCGTGCATGTCAAGTCTTCTAGTTCTCAAGAGGACTTTGGTTCTATGTCTCTCAAGGATATCGAAAAACTAGGAGTGATCCCTACCCTACTTCCTTATCAAGATGAGTCTCAGATTATCATTGAGGAGGCCATAGATGTTAACATAGGTTCTAAGGTGAGCCCTATAATCCTTAAGTTAGGAAAATCCTTGTCCATGGATGACCAAGAGCAATTGACCAACTTATTGAAAGAGTTTCATGATATTTTTGCTTGGTCATATGTCGACATACCAAGGCTTTATCCCTCCCTTGTTATGTATCAGTTGGTAGTGAAGCCTACTACTAATCCTATTAAGTAAAAACTTAGGAAAATTCATCCTAAGGTCATCCTTTTGGTCAAGGAGGAGCTCCAACAACTCCTTAACATCAATTTCATCAAATCTACCAACTATTCTAATTGGATCTCCAACATTCTTCCTATGGATAAGAAGGTAGTAATAAATAGAATATGTATCAACTTTAGGGAAATTAACTTAGCATGTCACAAGGATAAAATTTCTCTCCCCAATATAGATATGATTGTTGATTTCACTACCAAATGTGGTATGTTTTCACTCATGGATGTTTTTTTAGGATATAACCATATTATTATTACCCCTAAGGACCAAGCCAAGACAACATTCATCACACCATGGGGTACATTCTCTTATAAAATCATGCCTTTTGGCTTGAAAAACATTGGTGCCACATATTATAGGGCTATGACATATTTTTCATGACATGATGCATGATATTATATAGGAATGTGAAAAATATTTTTGATCATTCCATACATCAACAGGATCATGTTCATGATCTAAGATGGATTTTTGAAAGGTTTCAGTAGTTTAGGGTTTGTTTTAAGCCCTCCAAGTGTGTGGAGTCACATTTAGTAAGTTGCTAAGGTTCATCATTTCTAGGTAATATATTAATGTCAACATCGCTATGATAGCGACTATCACTAGCATGCCTCCTCCCTACACTCTAACTAAGTTATGTAGCTTACAAGGTAAACTTCAAGTTATTCATCAGTTCATAGCTTAGTTACCCATTAAATATTAGCCCTTTCTTAAGCTTATTAAGAAAGATATTGTTTTTATCAAGCTTTTGATGAGCTCAAAAGGTATCTCACTTCCTCTCCTATTGTAGTGCCACTTAGACCAGATAAGCATCTAACACTTTACATAGCAGGTACAACTCACACTTTGGGAGGCTCATTGGCTCAACACGATGATAAAAACAAAGAGCAAGCTATATACTATATTAGTAGAACCTTGGTGATCTATGAAACATGGTACACTCCCTTAGAGAAGCTTTACCTTGCTATGGTGTTTTCTTCCCAAAATTTAAGACACTACATGCACAGCCATAAACATTGGCAGTTGTGAATTTTGATCCTTTGCACTACTTGATGTCTAAGCCCCACCTTTTAGGTCAATTTACTATGTGGGTCTTAGCCCTTGGTGATTTTGACCTAAAATTCATAGGTCATAAGGCTATCAAGGATCAGGTGATTGTTGACCAGCTAGCCATCGCTCTCCTAAAAGCTACCCATCCTTTGGTTATCATGTTTCTTGATGGGTGCTTTAATATTGAATTCAAAGAGCTAGAGTCTTGGACTTTGTTTTTTTATGGATCCCAATTCTTAAAGGGTGTTGGTGCTAGAATCATTCTAGTTACACCACAAAAAAAATTCATCTTCTTGTCCTTCAAGCTTCATTTCTCTTGCATGAATAACATTGCAGAGTATGAATATTTGATCCTTGGTATCAAATAAGCTTTAGCCTTGAAGATTAAAGTTCTCTTGGTTTTTAGTGACTCTCAACATGTGGTGAATCAGATTAAATTTTTTTATCAGAGTTGGGATAATAAACTAAAACCTTATAAAGAGATTATCACCAAGGTTTTGTCTGCATTTGATCGGGTGACCATAGAGATTATCCCTATATCCTCCAACCTCCATGTGGATGCCATGGTCACTATCACATATTTGTTTCTCTTGGAGTTAGAATATGATCAAGCATTGATTATCATTAGAGAAATCCAAGAGCTCACATTGCTTAGCTCTAGTCTTGTTCCATTAGATGTTTTGAACATTAGAGCTTCCCCATATGAGCCATGGTATGCTGACATCTTTAATTTCACTAAATATGGATTTATTCTTGAGGGTTTAGATCACAATCAACATAATATTTTGTGCAAAAGAGCATGTTGATTCGTTATAATTAGTTATATTTTAATCATCATTTTTTTGGTATACAATTGTGTTGATTGCATATTTTGGAAGGTTTTAGATAATATTGTGATTTTAAAATTGCGCACTTTGTAAAGAGATCCATGTATTAAATTATACAGTAATAATATGTTGGCATATGATATTTCTAAGACTTATGAAACATATTATGAAGAGTATAAATACTTCGACTAATAAATATTTGCTTGTGAAACATATTATGGAGATTATAAGTACTTCCACTAATAAATATTTGAAACCATCAATCATAAAATTATATCTTGTTATTCTTTATTGATCTTAGTTAAAAATATCTATGGACACAACGTCCATATTATGTTCTCTATTTATTTTTCAAATCTCAAGGCAATGCATTAATTATGTTTTGTTCTCTATCCTTGGTAGATTATTACATAGTACTAGAACTAATGATCCACTGTGAAATTATCCATGGTAACAAAGTAACTGTAAATATCCATTATGTGATAAAGTCGTTTGATTCATGGATTTATTGTGGTGTCACATCAACTAAAGTGATACCATGGAATGTTTTATTCCAAGGTATCAAATTGATATTATTAGGATTAATCCATCTAATGGTTTTTTGTTCCTTGGTAAACAATATTTTAAGGTTGTGATTGTACAACTAGGCCTAACATTAGTTATTCCAATAATAGTAGAAGGAGTTAATATTCTAGAATCATAGTATGATTATGTAGGATGAATCATTGAAAATTATAGAAATCCTATATGTTTTTGTAATTTGTGTAAAAATTCATGGGTTCCTTTATCAATGAAGAAAATTTTGGTGGTAAAGAACGAATGGAACTTTTGGTTTTTGCTACCTTGGATTCTATTTAGAAGTGTGAGATTTTGGAGGCCATGACATTTACATGTACATAAATGTTTTAGACCACATATTTTTTTGAAAGTTACATCTATCATATTTTTTTGGTCTCATTCTATTAGCTAGGATATAAAATTACAAAGAAACCTAACGGAATTTAAGATACTTTATTCAAAGTATAATTTGGTACATATCTTCACTAAGACAACATTGGAAATCTCCTTCAATTTATGAGATTTTCAAGAATTATGGTGTATAAATACCACTAAGGGGGATTTGAATAAATTCCTTAGTGACATAAATTAATATTAATAAAGATACTAAAATATGTAAAAAATTAATTTTACTATGATAAAATTTAGTTTATTTCATTTTCTAAAATGCCTAAGAAACCATGTTAATTTCATTCATGATAATATATAGTAAAAAATATTGGAAGAGTTAAATTATAAAAAATTATCTCTTACACTTTTATATCTAAAACAACCATCTACTAAATAAATGGATGCAACAAAATATGGGCTTTTTGCAATTATAAGTCAATTTTATTTTTATATAGTGATTATACATGCAATGATTATGCAATACTATATATCAAAACAAATTGAAAGTAGAAGAAATATATTTTATGTAAAGCCTTAATTATTTATTTCAATAATAAATTTTTGCAATTTTTGAATATAGAAAGCAAATTACAAATATAACACCATAAAAAGTGGTCAATATATCTACAATAGTTCCACTTTAATATTAATCATGCAAAGAAGTGTTAATCTTGTTCTTGTAATTATATGTCCTAGTATATTTTTTTTGCTTGATAATAAGGCATTGTTCTTGGGTCCCCCACCCTTGAAAAATTACATATATATTATTTAGAGCTTGAGAGTTTACAAATAGATACACTTCTCATCTTTATTGAGATGCTATAGCTATAAACCTACATCATTTTACATAAAAAGTCTGAATTCTTGATTTTTATTTTTTGGATCTTTTCAAATCTCTGTTTGAATACAATTACTCCATAATTTAGCATCTTTCTTGAAATTTTCCTATAACATCCTTCACAAAGCCAAAACTTCACCTCGACTATCTATTCCTTGCATCTTAGTAGAGTAATATTTCCAAAACAACACACTATCATAGTCTGCTTTATCAAATATGGATTTCTAGTTTCCTTCTTGAAACACAAGTGCAACCACAAAAAATATAATAAATAGTCTAAATGAAAACACAATATTGTTACAAAATAAAGAATATATTACCAATGGAAAACATTAAATTAAAAATTAATCATTAATTTATTTAGGCAATCAACATTTTTTGTTAGCCTTGACTAAAATTTCTTCTTCCTTTAACCATAAAAAGGAGAATTTAACTTCATGATCCTCAAAAACCCTCTATTGGCTAGATTATATGCACATTTGTTTCCTTCTCTTAATATATGTGTAAACCTGATTTCTTCAAACTCTTTAGCAAGATCTTGAATTTCCACAATTATCTCTTGTATGTTCCATGGAACCCTTGGTTTCCTCAAAATTGCATTTATTACTATGAGAGAATAACCTTCCATCCATAATCTATTCCATTTCATTTTTTTACATATTTTTAACCCTTCTAAACATTCCCAAGCTTCAACTTCATTATTTGTCTTAAATCCACTATTGAAAGCATAATGAGATAAAATCTCTCCTCTATTATTTCTAATTATTCCTCCTCCTCCTGGTCCTAGATTTCCTTTAGATGTTCCATAAAAATTCAAATTAACCCACTCCATATCTGGTGCTTTCCACTTTATATTCTTATTTATATTATTTACCTTATTTTTGCTTCTCTTGTACCCAACATCATAATTAAATTTAATGACTTGACTCCACCTATCAAGATTCTCTACTTCCAAATTAGGAATTGGGTAAGTGATAGAGTTGGTTTAGACTCCTCTATGGCTAAACATATATTATTTTTAATTACCTCTAAAATGCTTTCCTTTCTATTAAAAATACTTCTATTCCTTTCTAGCCATATAGTCCAAAGTATTGTATCTTTTGATATATCCCATATTTTCTATAAAACCTCACTTTTATAAGTGCTTTTCCATTGCTTTAACCAATATTCAATTTTTCTAGTCATAACCATGCATTTACCAAATATATTAATAATACATTGCCATAGATTCCAAACTATTGAGCAATGGCCCAAGATATGGTCAATACTCTTCTCCTTATTATAGAAAATGCATTGAGAGGGGCCATGAACCCTCGTTTTCATAAGGTTATCCTAGGATAAAATTATTCTATGACCTACTAGCAAAATAAATATTTTGACTTTAGAAATGCTTTGGCAAAACAAATATCTTGCTGGTTAAACTAAGACCTTCCCTAGTTTTTTCATCACACAACTTGCTCCATTTCACCAAAGGAAAATTCCTTTTATAATGTAAACTTGACCATAAAAAGGATCATATAATAAAGATTAATTTTTTTCCAACTGATATTGGCATAGAAAAAATGGCATACAATATGGTGGAATGGCTTGTAAAACTGACTTAATTAACTACACTCTTCTAGCTCATCTACCTTTCCAAGCTGGAATTTTATTTTGAACTTTACTAATAGTTGGATTCCATAAATCTACCCACATTCTCCCCTCATAAATGACATCCCTAGATACTTTGTTTCCAAATTTCCCTCCTCCATTTGAATCAACCTACAAATTTGTGCTTTGATATTAGGAGTGTTAAGTAAATTTTGGATTTAGCCCTATTAATTTTTTCCTTGAAGCTCTTTCGTACTTTTTAAAAAGTTATTCAAGGCCTTGGGATCATTTGTCCTTGGCATTACAAAAAGGGTTGTATCATATACAAACTATTGATGGGTGATGTTATTGATGTTATTACTAACTGTATTCCATTAATAAACCCATATTTGTAAGCCTTCTTTAATTTCCTACTTAAAACTTCACCATAATAATGAAAAAATAAGGAGATAGAGGATCTCCTTGTCTAAGGCATCTCTTGGATTTAAAGATTATATCACTAACCCATTGATCAACACTGAATAAGAAAATGTAGAGACATAATATTTAATCCATCTAACCCATTTCTTCCCAAAATTAAACTTACCTAAAACTGCAAAAAAAAAATCCCATTTAACCCTATCATAGGCTTTACTCATATCGAGTTTTAAGATCATAGTTTTCTCTTTTCTTGAAGTTGTTGAATGTTTAACCTCATGAGCTACTATGATCCCATCTATAATTTTTCTCCCTTTCATAAATCCTCCTTTTCTATGTATCTCAAGTAAAATAGACAATAGACAATGCAACCTAGGTCAACATGGAAAAGATCCTCTAGCTTTATTGTTTGACTTTGTATACATAAACTTACTAAACATCTCATGTTTTACTAAATAATTTTTGTTTTTTTTAATATGTTATATGTGGCTTCTACTAGGGGCCACCACCATAAAAATACCAAAGTATTCCATTGGTTGTTAGGTTAAGTAAACCACATCCAACATGTCTTTTTATCACAATTGTTTTCATTTCTTTTTTCGTTAAATATATTCTTCAACTTCTTTGAAGTTATATATTTCCATCGTTAGCTTCTTAACATCATTTTGATTAAGAGATAAAATCTCACTTGTCCAATTTCCTTCTAAATTTTGAATTTCACAAAGATGAAGATCAGGATGGCTAAATTATATACTACCTAATTTCCATATCTATAAATATGCTCACATTTGCAAGAGATTGCCTTAATTAATAAGTGATGAACATAAAAAATAATATTAGTTTTTTATCCAATCTCTATATTTATTTTTGTTGATAGCATTAATGATAATTTTTTAATCTCCCTCAATTGGAATATATTCCATATTTTTTATTGCGAATATAATACCTAAAAGAAGTGCCCTAGACTTTGAATAGTTATTAGTTGATGTTCCATATGATACTTAGTAAGAAAGGAGAATTTTATTTCTAAAAGCACTCACAAAATTTTCCTAGATTTTCTTTAGAAGTATTATCAAATTTAATTATGATAAAATCAATTTCTAGACATTTCTATTTTACCATACTTTGAAGTGTATTGTTTATTTTAATTGTGTTATTGTAGATAACTCTTCAATGTATGACTAAATATTAGAACCAAGTTGTTACCACCTCTTTATTAGCACTTGAGACTTCCCATGATGAGTGTCATATTTGTAGACAATGTACAAGAGAGGCAACAATATGGTTTCAAACTTGTGCATGATTTTAAGATTTAGTTTTAAAAATCTTACTATTCCTTTTGATGCATAAATTCCAACATATAATGGTAGGGCAAATCCTCCATAGAATACATAACGCTTTAGTTTTGAAATAATTATTCCAACATTTCATCAACTCTTTTAATGTTGATGGAGCTGCCTAAATATATTTTTAAATTTTTAAATGTGTAATCCCAAATGGTGTGAGAAAATAAATATTAAAGAAGTAAATGATATGACGTTTCTAAGTCTTTCTCACACAAGGTGCATCTAAAAGGTCCATGATATCCTCTTCTTTTTAGACTATATCCTATAATAATATTACATTGAACTAGTAACCAAAGAAATATTGAGGTCTTAAGGAGATCCTCTAGTGATCAATTATTATTCCAAGGGAAATTTTTGGAAGTAGGAAATTTTGATTACTCTAAATCCTCATATCACAAGTTGATTTATTATCCACCATCGTTGAAATGATTATAAATCAATTCATCCTCTCATGTAAATATTATAAAAAAATACTTAAAGCATATTTTGAAGCATCTATAATTTGATTGAGTTCCTCTCCTTCAAATAGGTTACTAATAGAAATCCATAATGTGGAGTTGTTGCTAATATTAATATAGTCTTTGACCTCTAGACCTTTACAAGGTAGGGATGCTTGAGCCAATGGTTGACATATTGAGTCAGATATAAGAGGGTAAGGCTTCATCCAAGCAAAAAATAAAAAAATTTATTATTCCCCTCATTAAATAACCATCTAATACACTTATTTATCAATTGCAAACTATTTTATGTGAGGTTCTATGTTGAAAATAATTTTACTAGGGTTATTTTCCTAAATAATTATATATTTTTGAAGTAATATTTTGCTCAATTATTTTGTTAATCTCTAAAAAATCTCCACCTAAGCTTTTCTCCTCATTCCAAATTTATAAGCCTACAATTTCGTAAGCCTACTCCTCTGATATTCACTAAATAAATTTTTATTATCACAAAATTTGAAAGAATTATTATTCATATCATGGCCTATATGTAGTATTTTTTTAACCACTATAATTGTGATAAAATTCAAATGCTAAAAATAATTACCAAAGATGAAATATTTTAAGTTATTTATCAACCAAGAAATAAACACAACATAAAATTAAATGTAAACTATTTATACAAACCAATTGCAAGCCATGTATAAACTATGTTATGTAAACCAAACTCAAAATCTATAAGATGTATGTTTCAAGTTGAATTAAATTTGTTATACAAACTAATACAATAAAATGTAAAATATAATAAAAAATTAATTTTAAAGAGCATATACAAACCAATAAAAAATAACTTGAAATATTTCATTAGAACTCAAAACAATAAAATTTATAAATTAAATTCTTTAAACTGAATTGAACTATGTGTACAAACCAAATATAATAAAATACAAATACTAAAAAATTTAAAGTGTATTTGAATCAAACACCAGTCATAAAAGGGATTGAAAGCGGAGGGATTTCGATGGGTGGAAAGTCGTCTACAGGGGAGCTTGGGAGAGGCTATGGTTCAGTTCTTGGATGCAGCGGAGCAATCGGAGGGCACCAAGAATCCGGTGGTGCAGAAGCACCCAGGCCCATTGAAGATGACCGGGCTGACAACGGTGTTGGTCGAGGTAAGGACCCACCAGACAAAGGGGGTGGTGGGGCTCAAAAGTCTTATGCCCAGGCAGTGGCCTCATAAACCCTAAAAATATTTTTTACCAAAGAGTTGTTTCTGGTTGGGGACGAGCTGAACATCCCAATGGAAGTCCTTTAAAGCTTCATGGATTTTGAGAAATTTACCCTAATAGGCAAATTCATTGGAGGCCGTCCCGACATGGAAACTATCCGAAAGTGGGTAGCAAGAAAATGGAGGACTTCTGGTCATTTGGAGCTGGCGGCCCTATCCCGGGGATTTTTTTCCATTAGATTGAACAATAAGGAGGATTACTGTAAAATTTTGGCTGGCGAGCCATGGTTTCTGGGCCATAGAAGTTTATTTCTTAGGAAGTGGGACACGAATTTCAGTCCTGATACCCAGAACATCAACATTGCCCCAATATGGGTTAGGCTCCTGAATATTCCCCTCTTTGGCTAGCATGAAAATGTCATAAGGGGTATTGTGAGTTCCATTGGGGAGTTGGTCACCATTGATCCTCCCACCCGAGCTCGAACAAGGTTTGTCCAAGCCCGTTTTTGCGTTCTGGCAGATTTGGAGGCGAAAATCCCAACTTCCATCACTCTTTGGTCTGGAGGTACCATTCTTCATAAACAATCTATTGTCTATGAAAATAGACCAGCTTTCTGCCCCCAGTGTTGGTCCCAAGGGCACCTCCAGTCCTAGTGTCCTCTTCAAAAATTGGGAAAATAGAAACATGAAAATGACAACCCCCTAGAGCACAAGGAAGGTTAGTCAAAGCAACCAAATCTTCCAGATACGAAGGGCCATGGATCCCTAGGCCCCTCTAGAGACTGTGTTAGACTCTCTCAGCATAAAGAGAATCCCACTCTCTAATCGAACCTCGAGCAACTTGAGGCTAACAACCAACAAGGAACAAAATCCCACTTGGAAAGTGAATCGTAGGAAGAGAAGGAACGAAACCCATCCCAAATTATGACTCAAGCTACTTCTCTGCTCCAAGATACGGGTCATCCTAATTTTAGTCAATTGTAGATGCTGCTAGAAGATTACCTCTTAGGCAGGAGGGGTGAACAGTCCGATCACATTAGCCCCCAAAACATGAGGAGCCGAAAGCAAAGTGTGGACTTTGGTAGTGAGAGGAAGTAGGGCCATCCTCCTAACAAGGACATGCAAGACAAAGAGACAGCAACTGACGTTGCAAATGGAACCCAGCATTTGCTAGTTCTGGATGACTGTGAAGATCATTCAGACAAAGCGCATGCATCAAAACCTCCCCCTCAACAAGGAATGGGAGGCAAGAAAAACCTCAAACTATCCAGATGAAATTCCTCTCATGGAATGTGAGAGGACTGAATGGTGCAGCCAAACGAAGGTTAGTGGCTGATCTTCGTAGGAGGACTAACCCTTCCATCCTTATTTTGCAAGAGACCAAGCTTGATGCTATCTCCTCTGATAAAGTCGTGAAGGCCATTTGGGCCAAGGCAAATTGTTTGTCTATCCCTGCAGTGGGAACAGCAGGAGGACTCATGTTTCTGTGGGACCCTTCGAGGTTTGAGGGTAGCTCGCTGTCAACTTCCAACAGAATCATCAATGTACTGTTCCAGTCCAAAACCACCAATTTTTCCTAGATTTTGTCCAATGTTTATGCTTCAAATTCTGCCACAAAGAGAGTAGAAATGTGGAAAGCTATCTCTTAGATGAGGGAGAATTTTAGTAATTTTCCTTGGGTTTTAGGGGGTGACTTCAATTGTCCCCTTCATCCTTTAGAGAAAAAAGGAGGGTCCGACCACTCCAGCCGTAGCTTGGAAGACTTCAGAGATTTTGTCTCTACTAATGGCCTGCTCGACATCGAACTCAAAGGGGCTTCCTTCACATGGAGCAACAGAAGGATTGGGAGCAGTTTGATTCAAGTCAAGCTCGATAGATTCTTCATTTCCCCAGACACCATTCCCATCCGTGGTGGGGCTATCCTTTCGACTCTTCCAAGGATTGGGTCTGACCATAACCCCATTTTATTGGAGGTGGACGATGGGCCTATTTTTAAGACCCATTTCAAATTTGAATCCATGTGGATTTCTCACAAAGACTTCAAAGGATTGGTTTCAGCGTGGTGGCAATTGAAGGTGGAAGGAAGCGCTCCTAAGAGGGTGGCTTTAAAGCTCAAAATGGTCAAATAAAAGCTGAAGGTTTGGAACAAAGAGGTTTTCGACAACATTTTTGAGTCCAAAAAATCCATCTCTTAGAACCTAAAAGTTTTGGAGGAAAGGATGGAACTCGAAGGTTACACTGAGGGTCTCAAGGAGGAAGAGCGCAGCATTTTGGTGGACTTTCATTCTATTCTCGCTAGGGAGGAAATGTTCTGGCACCAGAAATCTCGTGACCTTTGGTTGAAGAATGGAGACTCCTACACGAGGTTTTTTCATGCGTCTACTATGAGGCATAGGGGGGCCAACAAGATCAAAGAAGTGGCTTGTATGGATGGGCGCATTACCAGGGAGATTGAGGAAATCAGGAGTGAAGCGATTGATTTCTTTTAGGATTTACTTAGCACTCCTCCGGATAGCAACCTTCAGGTCTAGAAATCTATGCTCGCCAATTTTTTGACTAAAGTTCCCCATGAGGTAAGCATTAAGCTTCTGAAACCTTTTTCCTCATCTAAGATTAAGGAAGCATTGTTCTCCATGCAACCAGATAAGGCCTCTGGGCCCGATGGTTTCCCCCCCGATTCTTTCAAGTCATGTGGGAGGTCGTGGGCCCGAATGTGTGCGATGTTATTCAGGTTATCCAAGCTTCCAGATACATCCACCCAAAACTCAATTCCACTTTTCTTGCCCTCATTCCTAAGTCTCATTCTTGCAAAATTTTCTCTGACTATTGGCCTATCAGCTTGTGCAATGTTTTTTACAATATTCTCACCAAGTCTATAGCCAATAGACTCAAAACAGTCCTCCCCCTCCTGATTGATCCTTGTCAAGGAAGCACTGTTAAAGGCAGAAACATTCTTGATGGTGTTATCACTATCCATGAGACCCTTCACTCCACTTACTGCTCCAATAATGTTGCTATTTTTCTTAAGCTCGACATGAACAAAGCCTTTGACCGAGTCGATCTAAATTTTTTGTGTGTAGTCCTCCTCAAGTTTAATTTTCATCCCCACTGGATTTACCTTGTCTAAAGTTGTATATCCACTCCCTTTTTCTCTGTCTTGGTCAACGGGTCCCCATATGGGTATTTCCAAAGTTCCAGAGGCCTCAGATAGGGCGATCCTCTATCTACCATCCTTTTCATTCTTCTGGCAAAGGTTCTGAGTTGGTCCATGAAAGAGGCTATTCATCATAACAAGATTTTTGGCATCTTGTTGACTTGTAGAATTAATCTTGTCACTCATCAGTAATTTGTGGACGACACCCTCATCTCCATTGGGGTGTCCATTGCACAAGCCAAGTCACTTAAGAGTATCATGTCCCGTTATGAGCAAGCTACATGGCAAAAGGTCAATTACATTAAGAGAAAAATCTACTTTATTAACACTCCCTTGCACAAACAACTTCAGATTGCTAGAATTCTTCAATGCACTATTGATTCCCTGCCTACGTCCTATCTGGGGTTGCCTCTATCTTATAGTGGGCGAGCTAGTGGGGATATGTGGAACACGATTATTGAGCGCCTTCATAGGAAACTAAGCACTTGGAAGGGCAAACTCCTATCGCAAGCTGGGAAAGCCACCCTTACCAAAGCTTGTCTTCAGGGGATCCCGACCTACTTCATGTCAGTGTTCTTGCTTCCGAGTGCAGTTCACTCCAAAATTGAGAAGATTCAGAGGACCTTTCTTTGGTATGGCAATGAAGAGAAATCTAGACTTCCCCTTGTTTCCTGGGACAAGGTGTGTTCGAGGATAGATCAAGGTGGTCTGGCGTTGAGAAGATCAAGACTTATGAATTTGGCTCTGATCATGAAGAACGCTTGGATTATTCTATCTAGAAACCCGATGGAGTGGGTTAAGCTAGTTAAAATGAAGTATCTTGGTCCCACTTCCTTCTTGGATGTTGGAACATCCCCCGTGGCGTTGACATTTTGGAAATCTGTGCTCCAAACCCGACATTTGATCAGTCTAGGAGCCTGCTAGATTTTGGGTGATGGAAACTTCATTTCCTTTTGGAAGGATAGGTGGGCGACTAAAGAAGCCCTTGGGTCGAGGATGGACCTTACTGGGCTGAGAAGTTTGACCGACCCTAACTCCCAACTCAGAGTGGTGGATTTCATAGACCAGAGCACCCATTTTCCTCGGTGGAAGTTTCCTATTGTGGAGGGGTTTAATAATGAGGTTACCTTTCTTGCTGATATCCTACAGCCAGTTTTAATTCCTTCTACCAGGAGGAATGACAGGATCATCTGGAGTGGTATTGAGGATGGGCGTTTTTCTGTTAAATCAGCTTATGGATTTCTCACCACCAAGGCTGCTCCGGACTATAGGTGGAATACTATTTTGAGGAAAGGAGTTGTCCCTAAAATCAACTTCTTCACATGGATTGCCTTCCACAACAAAGCCTTAACTATTGAAAACCTTCACAAGAGAGGTTTTGCATTCCCCAACAGGTGTTACCTATGTCTAGCAGATTGTGAGACGATGGATCATTTATTATTTCATTACCCATTTTCCCACTCTGTTCTTAGTATGGTCCTATCCTCCTTCCAAATCCTTTGGTGCTCTCCCCATTCCCTGAGAGATGCTTTTCACCAATGGCCCAATCCTTTCAAGAATCCCAAACTCTGCTTCCTCCTCGAGGCATCCTTCCACCATTCAATTTGGAAAATTTGGTTAGAGAGGAATGCCAAAATATTTGGCAGAGCTCCTAGAGGGCCCCCTTCTATTGCTCAAAGGGCATTATCTTACACCATTGATAATTCTATTACTGTCCCTAGTCCCCATCCTTACCTTCTGAGCAAATAAGTGATTCTCAAAATGATGAATCTCTGGCTATTTCTGGAGGTTGTTAAAGAGCCCTATCGAAGGAATGTTGTTTGGACCAAACCACCCGTGTGGTGGATTAAATTAAACTTTGATGGAGTGGCTAAAGGGAATCCTGGGCTAGCTGGTGCTAGGGGGGTTGTTCGAGATCATTATGGGAATATCATGATGGTCTATTGTGAAGATTTGGGCTCCCAGACGAATCACTATGCTGAAGCCCGAGGAGCTCTGAATGGTATTCGGATTCTCTCTGAGGACCCTCAACCTCTAATAATTGAGGGTGACTAGGTCAACATTGTGAATTACCTTATTGGCACCAAAAATCCATCTTGGAAAGTCTACAAAATCATCCTCGAGGTTAGATCTCTTCTCTCCTATCATGGTAGGTGGAAAGAAAATCATATTTTGAGAGAAGGAAATCGCGTGGATGACCACATGGCCAACAAAGAGCTCACGACCACGTGTCCGGTCGTGTGGCAGTATCGCTTCCCTTTCAAGGTGGAAAGGTTGGCTAGAGCAGACATACCTTCCTAATGTTTTCCTTGCGCAGGTTTGTCCTGTTTCTTTTTTTGTTGTTGGGTTTCCAGGCCTAAAATCCCTTTTTTCTGTTTCCAAGTCTGTAGCATTAGGATGGCTTTACTTACAATTAGACTTATTGTTACAACCAAGAGGTATGATGCATCATTAGAGTTTGGCTAATTTTGTACATAAGGTTTTGGGATCCTCTATAAAAACCCACTATTAATATATTAAAATAATTTGGATATTGAAAAGTCTTAATAAAGAGCAAAAGTTAAAGAAGATAAAGCACAACAATTTTATAAAAGAAAATCTCCCAGTTTATAAACATGCTTGTATTAGAAGGTTGGTTTGTTTACTATCCAATATAAATAAGTATTATTAAAAGAGAGGAATACCTAGGGTTTGAGGGGAGGCTATTCTTATTGGTATTATTGGTGTTACAGGTGTCAGAATTTGCAAGTAATATGAGGGAGAAATACGAAGAGATCAGATCTCGTAGGTTTGAATATGGGGAATGGAGAGAGAGGAATACCTAGGGTCTGAGGGGAGGATGCTGTCATTGGGGTTGCTAGTGTTATAGGTGCAAAATTTTGTATGCAATTTGAGGGAGTAAGATAAAGATATCAAAGCTCATGGGTTCAAATTCAGGGAATG
Organism: Wollemia nobilis; assembly: GCA_028583015.1. NCBI lineage: Eukaryota > Viridiplantae > Streptophyta > Pinopsida > Araucariales > Araucariaceae > Wollemia > Wollemia nobilis. Next base: position 826,583 of record JAQPPZ010003950.1, read on the forward strand.
GAGGGAGAGGAATACCTAGTATTTGAGGGGAGGTTGTTGTTGCTAGTGTTTTTGGTGTTATAGCTACTAAATTTTGCATAGATATAGAGAGAATTTATGGGGCTAGGGATTATTATAATTGTGTGATGGAGGAAAATCGTTGCTATGGATTGACTCCTCAACTAGGAATGCATGATTGGAATCATGGTGATGGGGATTCCTTAGGTGGTCATGCAACAGGTGACAAGGAGTTCAATGATGATATTTTAGAGGATGTTTATGGGGATGAAGGTCATGAAACAACCAAGAATATTTGAGGCCCTCCTCTAAAGCACCCACCTCAAAATGTTCCACTTGACTTCTCCATGGATAAAGTTTGCAATGGAATGGGTTTTGGTCTAGTTACTCAAATATTGATTCCCTTTACTATATTAGGTCATGAAGTTATTTTCCCTACTAAAGCTATAGCACCTCTCATATATTAGGAATCTGTATCTCATTAGCAAATTTTTTGGAGCATGGCCAGATATCAAATTCATTCATAAATGATAATTCTCAAAATGGTGCCCTTTCAAAATCATGGAGCTAGTGGCGTACCCTAGGGGTTTCTTCATGATCCAATGGATTAGTCCCCTAGATACAAGTAAAATTATTATTGGTTGTCCATGGTTATTTGGATGTAGAGTCATGTTTATGTACCAATGGGGAGAGGATTTTGATCCATAATTACCAAGTATTAACCTGGCATTGATTTGGGTCATGCTACCAGGCTTACCCACCCACTTATGACACCTAGGAACTATCAAATCCATAGCCCAATTTATTGGAAAATTGGTCACCATTGATGCTACCATGAAGGAAAGATCTTGGTTGACATATGCTTGCATCTGCATCATAGGTAGCCTAGAATATCAACTTCTAACCTATGTTGACCTAGTTTCAGGTTTGTACCATAAACAATAAGTTGTTGAATATGAAAGCAAATCCGTTTATTGTATTGACTGTAAAAAATATGGTCACCTAAGGGTTCTATTCCCACTACTAAAAAAACACTCAAAGAAATATGGATATCAAGGAAGAAGTGACGGGTAATGATAATGGTTAAGTATCTCACCATATATAGAGAAAAAATTAGTTTGAGAAAGGTAAATAACTAATAACCACCCACCAAATAGTGATCCAAATTGGAAGCACTTCAAATCTAGTAATATTTTTGTTTTCAAATTCAAATCCTTTTTTTCATTAAATTCATCAAACACCTCCCTTGTAGAGACTATTACGGGTAATGAGTTAGAGCCAAATCCACGTGTGGACATTACCAAAAACCTAGAAATCTAGGGAAATATTCTTGAATGTTTAGGGGTTTCTACTACGGATGGTCATTTTCCCTTGAATTCAAGACCCTCATGTCTTACCTTGACCACTACTTCACGAAACCAAACTTCTGATCTCCCATATCAAATTGATTTAATAAAAATTCCAATTAACTTGGTAAATTTCCCTATTATTAAGGAACTAATTAGTTATCCAAAGAAGGCTTTATCCCCTATCTATGATGAATCTTACTGTTACATATATAAAATCACATGAACCTAAAAGAAATATGTAAAAACTGATATGGGTAGTAGTAAAAATAAAGTATGGCCATCCATCTAAGATTCTAGGAGGAAGAAGATAGAGAATGACATTGCAAATGGCACTTGAACCACCATTTTGTCATCTCTTGTGGACCAAAATAACACTGATATGCCAAAAGAAGAAAAAAAATGACCCAAACCACCATCATATCAACGAGGAGAGAAAAATATTCATCAAAAAATCACATATGAAGATGTTCTCATGGAATGTGAAAGGCCTCAATGGCTCATCAAAGCAAAGGTTGGTTATGTCCATGAGGAAGGAATTAAAACCCAACATAATTATCCTACTAGAAACCAAAACATATATGGATATCAATGATTAATTATCAAAATCCTTGTGAAAGGATAGTGAATTTATGTTTAGTCTAGCTAGGGGCTCTTTAGGTGGAGTTTTTTGCTTGTGGGACCCAATCAAGGTTGATGGAGAACTAATAACTAAGACTGACTAGGTAATCAATTATTTTTCTGTATACACACTCGAATTCACTGGATACTATCAAACATCTATGCTCTAAATAATCTGCTAGGCTGTTGTGCCTTCTGGAATGATCTAAGGTAGATGAGGAAAAAATTCCAAAATAATTCATGGGTGCTTCCTAGAAATTTCAACACTCCTCTGTTCCCATCGAAGAAAAATGAGGAAACACGACCATTTTCAAGTGTCTTGAAGACTTTGTTTATTTTATTAAAAAAATGAACTGATGGACTTTAAACTGAAAGGAGAAAAATACACTTGGAGTAATATAAGAATAGGTAATCAACTAATCCAATTGAAACATGACAGATTTCTATTATCCAAGGAAGTAATTCAGTTCTTTGGAGATGCAAATCTTCACACTCATCCAAAAATTGGTTCATACCACAACCCCTTTAAGGTCAAATATTTAATATGGCATTTAGATTTGAATCAATGTGGCTTTAACATGAGGACCTCAAAATTTGCATTTCAAATTGGTGGAGTAATCCCTTATTAGGCTCACCATTGGTTCAAATAACTAAAAAATTCTACTTTATCAAATGAAATATAAAAATTTGTAACAAGGTGGTCTTTGGCAATATTTTCCAGTGTAAACAAAAAATTATTTATTAGCTAAATGCAGTTGAAAACAACATCTAAAATAGGAATCGAGAACCTAAAATGAGGCAAAAGTAAAAAAACTCCTATCTGAATACCACAACATCCTTGCTAGAGAAGAGGTTTTTTAGAGGTAAAAATCTTGTTCTCTAGGGCTAAAAGAAGGAGACTCTGACACCAAGTACTTCCATGTGTAAACTCCTAGACATAGAAGTAATAACAAAATCAAAGAACTCTTTGAAAGTGATGGTGTATCCACTTCAGATATTCTTGAGATCATACAAGAGGTTATGAATCACTTTGAAGACATTCTTGGCCCTTTTCATACATGGTTGTCTCAGGTTCCTAATGCTCTCCTTCAAAACATTCCAAATATGATTTACCAAAATTTTAATGCTGGTATCCTTAAAGAATTTACCTTCAAAGAAATTAAAGAGGTAATGTTCTCATTACACCCTGATAAATCTCCTGGACCTAATGGCTTACCTCCTAGATTTTTCTAGCATTTATGGGACATAGTATGTCATGATATATCTACAGTTGTCCAAGACTTCCAACACTACAAAATTCTTCCAAGGGTTTTCAACCCCACAATTTTGGCCCTTATTTCAAAAATCCATAATAGTCAGTCCATGTCTGACTTTAGGACTATCAGTTTATGCAATGTTATTTATAAGATCATTTCTAAGCTCATTGTAAATAGATTAAAATAATCTCTCCTAATAATCATTAACCAATGCCAAGGTAGCTCTATCTAGGGCAGATTTATAACTAACAAAATAATAACTATTCACAAAATCATTCATTCTATCTCCAAGAGCAAACATCAGGAATATTTTTTAAATTAGACATGAACAAAATTTTTGATAGGGTATCTTGGATTTTTTTTTTGTCCTTGCAAAACTTGGATTTCATGAGGATTGGATAGCCTTAATCAAAGAATGTGTAAACTCGGTTTTGGGCAAAATATTGGTTAATTTTCTATGATTTAATTCACTACCTCCATTTAATTGTCAATCTGGGATAGCTCATAAACTTGTGAGTGTCATGCATAGTATATGCTTGCAGTGTGGGGAATGAATTCCTCTACACCTATTTAGTTTGGTGGGGGTGTTTTTTCATTTTCATTTTAGCCAAACCAAATAAAATAAAGTGTAGAAAAATAAATAAATAAACTAAAACTAAAACTAAAACTAAAGCTGAAATTAAAATACAAAAATAAAAGTACAAGAAATAAATGTGCAAGAAAATAAACACACAACTAAATTAAAATAAAACAAGAAATAAAACAAGAAACTAATCTATTGAAAATAAATAATAGAAATTAAAATAGGGAGGACTACTACAGGGAGTGGGCCCAAGCTCCCGTAGGTAGTCCATCCAGTTAATTACATAAAGATTGCTTTCAAAAATATAAGAGTATTTGCAACTCTATAGAATAAAATAAATAGAATTATTCTATTGACTATGTAAAACAATCCTTCAATTCTTTGATCCCTGTATTTGTTTGTATTGCATTCTTATATAGAACATATCAAAATTCTATTACAATAGTAAATTGGTCTATTTTAATCATGTAACGTAATTTATTACAATATGTTTGTACACATATATTATTCTCTTATTTAAAATTATGTTCGTTTATCAAAGGAATAATTATAATAATTTTTAGGTGTACATAATAAAATAATCCTAGAATTGCATTCTAAAATAATGTTGTTTAAAAGCTTACATGGTCAACATAGAATTACAGTGTTTTATTCTATTTTAATCATAAAAATCTAATACGCATAAGAATATGAATATTTCTCTTTTATCTTTTGTGCAACAATCTCCTTCAAAAGTGAATGGTCAATTGGTCAACCGATCAATGTTGAATTGGTCAACTAGTCAACATTGACTTGGTCAACTGATCAACTCATCAATGGGAGTTGAGCACCGGAAAATAGGTCAGGATTCAGGCAGTAAAAAATAGGTCAGGAGTCAGGTGCCAAAAATAGTTAGGAATTAGGCACCAAAAAAATTCGAGAAGTAGGTGCCACCGACAGTCGGGAAGCAAGCGCCACCAATAGTTGGAAAGCAGATGCCACCAAAAGTCGAGATTTGAGCATCATAAATTAGTTGAGAGTCGGGTGCCTGCCTTCACCATTTTCTGTTGTTCTTTTCAATATTTCTTCATGCATTTCAATATCCAAATGGGATGTAGACTCAAAAACACCAAATTAGTAGAAAAAAATTGCATTTACACACACTTTCCACTAAAAACACTAGTCAAGCATAATACTTCATTTTATGTCAAGTATATGCAAAAACTATAGAAAAATACATTTCAAATGCTAATTTAAACCAATAATGATGCCCTTAAAAGTGTATATAAAATGAACATTTTTGGTGCTCAGCACTCGGTATGGTTTTCTATCCTTGTTAATAGTTCTATTGTAAGATACTTTCCAAGTTCAAGAGGAATCAAATAGGGGGATCCCCTCTCTCCTTTTATTTTTATTATCATGGCTCAATCTCTTGGTAGATCCCTAAAAGAAGCTTGTTCATGCGGTCTTATTTTTGGAATCAAACCCTTTTCTCAGTGCAGAGCTATCACACATCAATAATTTATTGATGATACTATTATAGCTTTATTGTCATCGATTCCAGAAGCTAAAATGGTCAAAAACATCCTCAATTACTATGAGGTAGCAACTGGTCAAAATATGAATGATGAGAAAAGCAAATTTTTCTTTCTAAATACACTAGTCCAAATGCAGATAAAAATAATTAGAATTCTTGGTTGTAATATTTCCAACCTCCATTCAATTTATCTTGGTCTTCCCTTGTTCTAGGGCAACATGTCAGAGAATTTATGGAATAATGTCATTGATAGAATTTTGAGGAAACATACAGGTTGGAAGAAGGTATTTTTTAGTCAAGAAGCAAAGGCAGTTCTCATCCAATCATGTCTCCAAAGCATACCAATTTTTTATGTCCATATTAAAACTTTCAGTAACAATATGCTAAAAAATCGAACAAATTCAAAGAAACTTTCTATGGCCCAAAAATAAAAATCAAAGCCGATTCCCTTTAGTTGCTTGGGATAAAATTTGTTGGAAAAAAGAGAGTGGAGGGATTGGTTTCAAAAGATTTAATCAAATGAATATAGATTTTCTAGAAAAAAAAGGATGTACAATTTCTTTAGATTTCCAATACTCATGGAGAGATATAATCAAAGGGAAATACTTCCGTCAAATTACCTTCATGAATGAGGTCCCAGTTCACAATGGATCGTACTTTTGGAGTTTTATTGTCCAAACTAAAGACATTCTAAGAAGAGGTTTACGATGGAAACTTGGCAATGGTAGAAGCATAAGGTTTTGGGAATCCATGGCTAAAGGATTTCCCTCTCATTAGGGACCAAAATTTAGAAATTCTAAAGCCTTTCAGTGATCACTTGTTCGACAACCAAGTGTCTAATTTCATCACTTAAAATCCTAATGGCTAGTAATGAAAATCTATTCTGACTAATAATATCAATATTACTTGTAAAAATATGGTAGTAGCCTTAGAAAATCTTATTAGAATGCAAATGATCCCAATAAACCAATCGAGAGACACCCTTTTTTGGAATCCTTGTGAATACGGGTAATTTTTATTCAAATCAGCATATTACATCCAAGGTCCTCTTGTTGCTCAATGGCCCCTTGCAAAGTTTGTGTGGCCCAAAAATTTGATTCCCAAAGTCTCCTTTTTTCGTGGCTCACATCCCAAAATAAAATTTTAACTACAGATAACCTTATAAAAAAAGGTATGTTCATTCCAAATTGTTGTTTTCTTTGCAACTTCAATTGGGAATCTGTCCAACATCTATTTTTGAATACCCCTTTTCAAGGTCTATCTTAGATACCCTCTTTGATATTGTCAATGTTACTTGGGTTCAACCACCTTCCATTCCTCTCCTCTTTGAGCAACATCCCAATCCATTTGCCAACTCCCAACTCAAGTTTATTTGGTCTATTTTCCTCCATAATTACCTTTGGCAAGTTTGGTTGGAACATAAAAACAAAATTTTTAATCATTTTAATAGAGATCATAAGTTAGTTCTTTCCCGCATCATTTCCTTTGTGTCAAAAAATTCTCAGTTGGTATTATCTAAAGAGTGTCCTAGACCTGGTCTTGAAACCCATTTGTTTGCTTTCTTTAAACTCAATAATATTTTGGATAGGTCCCCCAAATCCCAAGTGGAAAAAACAAACATCAAATGGATCCCCCTCCCGTTGGCTAGATAAAGCTTAATTTTGATGGCGTAGTGAAAGGAAACCTAGGCAGGGCGGGCAGTGGAGGTATTATAAGAAATTATAGATGATAAATTCTCATGGAATTTGTAGAGAATATCAAAATTCAGATGAATAATATGGTTGAGGTGAGAGCCCTCCTCCAAGGACTTAAGTATTTAAGTGATATTGATATTGAACAACTCATGGTTGAAGGAGACTCCTTGCTTGCCATTAACTGGATTAAAATAAACCAACATCCATCATGGAACATCAACAACATCATCAGTTAATGTAAGAGAATGTTGGAAAAATATTTAAATGTCACCATTCAACATGTATACAGGGAAGGTAATAAGGCGGATGACCTATTGGCTAAAAAAGGTGTCATAGAGCAATCCTTCCGTGTGTGGTGAACCAAATTTCTATCGAGTCTTATTGATGATAGTAGTGTAAGTAAAATTTGCCTCCTTTAATATGGTTAATAATCTTGGTCACTTATTTAGGACCACCAACCATCCAAATATTCTCCATATATGTCCCTTGCCTCCTGAAAGGTGTGGCATCTTCAGTCTTCCTGGTAGTTTTCACAATTTCTCAAAATCTCAATCCTTTCTCAACACTGCATCTGCGTATCCAAAGCAATCAAATCCCATATTGGTGGTAGAAATGAAGAGGTAAATTTTAATGTTGATCAAAATGTGTAAGTAACCTGGATCTTGATTTCAAGTCATTGTCTTTCAATGTATACTTAGTTTTTGGTTGCTTGTATTTAGAAGGGTGTGTTGGGAGTGCTTTTCTTTTGTTTGTTTGTTGTTCAGATGTGTTGGTTTCTAGCCTTTTGGTTTTTTTCCCTTTTGGTGATCCCTTTTAGATTCTTGGATTAGCTTTGTAAAAGGTTTTGGGTCCTTTCAAAAACCCTCCATAATTAAAAAAAGTCTTCTTAAAATAAAGGAACTAAAAAAAATCTAAATAACGTTAAGTTGATAGAATATATATATATATATATATATATAATCAAGAATTTCTAGTCTCACATCCCTGGATATGTCTTAATTATAATTGAACATCCTAATATCAAGGGTAATGATAGATTCTTATTCCTATAATTGAATTTCACATAAATCATCCTTTTCTTTTGAAACCATTTTTGGAGTTGTACTAAATATGCCAGTGCAATGAGTTTGCAAGGACAAATGATGCCCGAAAAAGCTTACGAATAAAAATAATTAAATAAATATTTAAAATAATATTAAGACTAAGAATAATTAAATAAATATCTAAAATCCTTTAAAAAAATTATCATGTTACACTCCACACACAACAGATACTGTGTGTAAATTGAAGGGATCTATTGAAGAATGCAACAACAATTGAGCTCAAACATATTTTATATATGAATATTAGTGAATCTTATCATTCAATAGATAGAGAGCCTAGTACATTACTCACCAGAAAGGAAAATTCGTTGTTTCTATCCATGACCTTGAAAAAGGATAAGACAATGATATATGAATGTGGATTGTGAGTAATGATGCATTTTAGCTTGCAGGATTTGCATATGTTTATGTCGAATGCATGCTTTGGAAGGTTTCTAGAAAATATTATAAATTGAACATGGTATCAGAGTGAATTTAGAGTTGCATCCCTTATTTAGTAGAAAAAATCATCAATAATTGAGGGGTATCTCTTTCAAATTACATTCCTTCAAAAAAGTAAATTTTTTTAAAATTTGGTGTTGTTTGTGTTATTATTCTTACATGCATGTGAATTAGCCTTCCCTTGTCCATATATTTTAATATAGAATTGGTATGCAAGTGTATACAGAAATATGGTTATCATTAATGCATTTCTACTCGGAAGAGGGATGCTCAAATCTTTACATACATACATACATACATATATATATAATATTAGAAAAAAAATTGGAGCCACTTATGTCCACTTGCCAACTAGGGAGTGGCATGTTTATTGGAGTACTCTTTGGTTGTAAGGATATCACAAGGTTGATTCACCAACTATAAAACATTTTTGAAAAAATGAAAACACCTTCCTAGAATGAAATTGAACTCAAAACCCTTTTTTTTCTTGTATTTTTGTCCAAACCTTGTTAAAATGTAGTTTCTCCTCTTTAATCCATCACATGAGATAGTGTAGCATATTGGTCTATTTTCTCAATTGCAACTTGGATTATGGTGGTATGAAATCCATAGGAAACATATTTTATTAAGGGGTGAACATTTGATGATCTATACATGCTATTAATGAATTCATTTCTCTCCTTGCCTAGTATTTCTTATGGCTTAACAATTGATTTGTTACCTTGTGGATAGTAAGTTCTATGGTTTATCTTGATGCCATCATTTTTCTCATCCTAAGTTTGCATCAAGTTTATAAGTTATTTTGTTTCTCTTTGATTTCAATCAATACATGCACATGGTGTACTAGTTAGTATGCTTCTATATTGGTAAGGGGTATTGGGTTGGAGCTCCATTGACTCCAAACTCACTTAAATCAATATTATACACACATAAAAATATTTATCTATATATATATATATAGATAGATAGATAGATAGATAGATAGATAGATAGATAGAGAGATAGATAGATAGATAGATAGTTATGAGCTTGAGTAATCAACCAATAATATAAAAGCAAGTATCAAACCTAGATTCATGGGCATATCATCCAATCTAGTAGTTGCCATCATAGTATCTACTTTTGTAAAAACAATTCTAAGGTTTGGCATTTAACTTGATTTGAACCAAATATTGTCAAGGCCATAACATTTATATGGGAAACCGGTTGGAGTCCTTTTTTAATATTGCATTTTATTGATCTCTATGTAGTGGTGGCATTAGTTTATGGACCTTCTATAGATATGTTTAGGAGTTTTGTACAAAATAGACTTCTTAGGGTGTGTTAACCACCTTAATGAGAAACATTATAACACTTGGTTAGTTCAAATGATAGGATTTATTTGAAGAAAAAATATCAAGTTTATCTTCAATAACGAGTTAAAAAAATATCTCAATTATCATTAACTCAGTAAGAGAAAGGAGGAGGATCTTGGACCATTCTTCATGTTAGTGGCATTGGATGTACTTTTACACATCAAAGAGAAGACTGATCATGTTTATGTATGGACTAGCTTGAAATATATTTATAGAAAAGTAAGACTAGTGAAGTTAATAGAATAGAAATTGAACTCTACTATATTAAAATTTTATATTTTAGTAATTTCAAAGAATATATATCGAACTTCAAATCTATAAAATATAATCTATATTTAACACAAGGAAATATAAAGAGTGATGAAGAGCATACCAATTATATTACTTCCAATTGTTCTTATTCATTTCATATAGTTGTCTTTGTTCTTTATTTGAATGCGATGACCATCAAAGAACCACAACCCATCTCTCATGAAATTTTTCAAGCTTTTAATCCATTATGAGGTGAAAACAAAGAATTTTATAGTTATTTATTAGAAACAAACTCATCCAAAATAATTCAAGTCAATGAGATTTAAGACTCAAGTATCTAAGGGTAATTCTAAGAAGTTAAATATTTATGAGTATAATAAAAGAAAAGTAAAATCCATCAAGAATTACATTATTGGGCTAAGGACAATTGAGATAAACTCCTTGATGGATGGACACAAGCTTTTTGATGATGAAGTCGAATATTAATTAGCACCAATAGAGGCCCACTATAGAATCAATTATGGGGAGAGGCATTACCTCTAATGCCTTCTCTCCTTGGACCTCTCAACTCAGATTATGGGGGTGTTAAAATTTGGGTAATTTGATATTGTTTAGGCCAAGGTCAAATGTGTTATTAGGTGCTTATTAGTAGTATTTATGTAGCCTATAGGCGTGTTATTATGTAAGCCTACATGCATTTCTCATTTATGTATGTGTATGATCATGTTTATATAAGCCTACGAGCCCCTTTTATATTCACCTTTAGACGTACAGGTTAATCCACCTTTATGGATAACCTCATTTAAAGTGCAATTATTATTATTTTATCATAAGGCTAATATCAAGGTTAATTTTATGTTGTATCGAGGTTAGTATTTTATTGGGGATATGGTATAATTATAAATAACCATTAATGAGGATCCAATTGCATAATAAGTGTGAATACAATGTGATATATTGGGGTACCCATGAGCACCAACCTTCTAATTCTTGTCATATCCCTTCATTTATTTTGTGTCATTTACTATTGCTATCTTTTAATCACCTTATTTTTTGGCATATGATTGTGTTAATTGCATATTTTGGAAGTTTTTTTAGAAAATATTGTGAATTTAAACAATGCCCACTTTGTAAAGTGATCCATGTATTAATTAATAGACTAATAATATGTTGGTCTATGATATTGTTAAGACTTGTGAAACATATTATGGGGATTATAAGTACTTCCACTAATAAATATTTGAAATCATTAATCATAAAAATATATCTTGTCATTCTTTATTGATCTTAGTTAACAATTTCTATGGACACAACCTCCATATTATGTTCTCTATTTATTTTCAAATCTAAAGAAAATGCATTAATTATGTTTAGTTCTATATCCATGGTAGATTCTTACATAGTAATAGAAATAATGATCCACCATGAAATTATCCATGGTAACAAAGTAACTGTAAATCTCCATTAAGTGATAAAGTAGTTTGATTCATGATTTATTGTGGTATCACATTAATTAAAGTGATACCATGAAAGATTGTATTCCAAGGTATCAATTTGATATTTTTAGTATTAATCCATATAATGGTTTGTTGTTCCTTGGGAAACAATATTTTAATTTTATGATTGTACAACTAGGTCCAACATTAGTTATATCATAGTATGATTATGTAGGATTAATCATTGAGAATTATAGAAATCCTATATGTTTTTGTAATTTTTGTAAAATTTCATGGGTTCCTGTATCAATGAAGAAATTTTTGGTGGCAAATAATTAATGAAACTTTTATTTTTGCTACTTTATATTCTATTTATAAGTGTAATATTTTGGAGGCCATGACTTTTACATGTAGACAAATTTTTAGACCTTATATTTTTTTGAAATTTACATGTACCATAACTTTTTGGTCTCATTCTATTGGCTAGGATATAAAATTATAATGGAACCTAATGGACTTTAAGATATTTTCTTCAAAGTATAATTTGGTACATATCTTCACTAAGACAACATTGGAAATATCCATCAATTTATGAGGTTATCAAGAATTATGGTGCCACTAAGGGGGATATTAAGTAATTTACTTAGTGACATCAATTCATATTAATAAAGATATTAAAATATGTAAACCTTTAATTTTACTATGATAAAATTTAATTTATTTGATTTTCTAAAATGCCTAAGAGACCATGTTAATTTCATTCATGATAATATATAGTTAAAAAAATTGAAAGAGTTAAATTATAAAAAAATTGTCTCTTACACTTTTATATCTAAAACAACCATCTACTAAAGAAATGGATGCAACAAAAGATGTGCCTTATTCAATTATCAATCACAATTTTTTTTTGTAGTGATGATACATGCAATGATTATGTAATACCATATATCAAAACAAATTGAAAGTAGAAGAAATATATTTTAGGTAAAATCTCAATTATTTGTATCAATAATAAAATTTTGAAATTTTTGAATATAGAAAGCAAGTTACAAATATAACACCACCAAAAGTGATTAATATGTCTACAATAGTTCCTCTTAATAGTAATCATGCTAATAAGTGTTAATCTTGTTCTTCTAATTATATGTCCTAGTATATTTATAAGAAAATTATATTATCATAGTAGGATCATAATGCTTCGAATTAAGAGATGAATTAAATAATAAATCTGAAAGGATTGAAGCAAATGTGTGAGGTTTTCATCTGGGTTGAGTGCAAGCATCTCTAGAGGTTGTTTTTCAGGGACTTTGGGTCCTAACGACCAATATTTTTGTGGCATCTGCTCAAGATTTTAGAAAAATATGTTGTAGGGGATCTAATATGGGTTACAAATATGTCTTTAAATAGATCCTCATCCTATGAACTTGATTGAAAATAACTTCCAATTTTCTATACAAAATAAAATTGAAAATCATTCCTTTCCTTGACGTCGAGGGTATGAATTAAAGATATCACAAAACAAGTTTCAAGAAACTGATCAAAAAATGGCTTAGATCTCAAGCAAATTCGGTGCTAGGGTGCACCCATAAATCCATTTTGGAAACCCCTTTCAAGAGAAAGGATTTCCAAGACTCAACCCCAAAAATAAATTTTAGGGATGCCCTCTATGGTGGACAACCTTAGCCTAATTCTAATATTAATATTAGGGCTTCTCATAAACCTCTAAGAATACCTAAGATTGATCGTAGGAAAATGAATTTAGGATGTCTTAAGCCAGCTAATGGAACTCCTCTTGTTAAGCTTGATATGGGTGAAATTCAGACTAACATTCAAGATATGGAAGTGAAGAGGACTAATTTGTCATTTCTTGGGTTTTCATTCAAGCCTATATAATTTTAAATTTTGGGCTAGAAAAAACTGGAAAATTAAAGGTGAGTTACAAATCTATATTTATCCAAATGGTTATTTTCTTGTTTTATTTGCTAATAATGAATATAGAAAGAAAACATTTCAAGGGGTCCTTGGTTCTTTGGAAGGGCAGGGCTTTTCATGAAGACCTGTCATACTAAATTTAAAGCCAAATAAGATATGCCTTCTATAGGTCTCGTGTGGGTTAAACTCTTTGGCCTTCCAATTGAATTCTAGAATCCGGATATTTTTTCTTTAATTGGAAAATCTTTACAAAATTATATGATGACTGCAGATTGTACTCAAAATTTTGAACATATCATTTATGCTCGGACTTGTTTTTTAATGGATTTTGACAAACCCCTTACTAAAACAATATCATTACAATTTTAGGAGAACACTTAGGAGTAAGTAATGGACTATGAGAACATTCCTTTTCATTGTAGAATTTGCCATGAATATGGTCATTTGGCTAGTGTCTAGCCAAATAAAATTCTAGATCAAAATAATTAATATATAAACTCAGCAGGTTTTCAAATGCCTAAGAAATCAAAGATATCTTCTAATATGCTTGAAATTATTTCCACAAATTATGTCCCAAGTGAGGAAGAAGAAATAATGGAAATAGAAATCTTAGAAATGTAATTTAAATATGAAGGGAAGAACTCAGATATAAACCAAAAAATCAAAGGTTTTTAATAGAAAAAAGGGAGAAAATATGCACAAGAAAAATAATATTTTAAATGTTAAAACTTCAAATAATATAGGTCCCAAGATAGACTCTATTAAACATTTCAGTAACACTTTGGCTTTGTACATGTATTCTTCAAGGTTAGTAGCCATATCAAATTCAATTGAAGTAATTCAAGAAACAAGGAAAAAAATTGAAGATGAATTCTAATCAAAAGGCAGGTCGCAAGACCAATCAACATCATATGGTAAAAGAAGGTAAAAAATGAAGAACACAATCTTATACTGAGAGGGGGGTGAACAATATAGCACCCACTTTTTACTTTCCTTCCAAACCAATATCAATTAGTGTCCTCAATTGCAATAAAAAAATATAGCAATGTGCATTAATAACATAGATAGCAATAGTAAGCAAGTGCACAAATCACCACACACAATTGAAACACATGATTTAATGTGGTTCCCCTAATGTCGGGTAGTCCACAAGATAATATCCTTATAATATTTTATAAATAAATAGGGATACTTATCCCAATACGAATGATTACTTTTATTTGCTCAAAGCTAGGCTATCCTGATCTGCTCAGGTGGGCTCCATTGATTTGCTTAGCTAGGCTATCCACTGATCTACTCAGCTAGGCTATCCACTAATTTTATCATATAGGCTATCCACTAATCTGCTCAGCTAGGCTCTCTAATGATCTTCTCAGATAGGCTATCTACTGATCTGCTCATCTAGGCTATCCATTGATCTAATCAGCTATGCTATCCATTGATCTACTCATCTAGGCAACTAGTGTTGATGTATTTTCTATTTCTATCCTATCTCTATCATAACTCTCAACTCTGCCTCAAATCCTTCTCATAAGGCTCAAATAATATTGCTCAAATGCTATCCCAAATCTGTCCTCAAAGCCTTCACAAAAGGCTCAAACAATCCTACTCAAATGCTATCCCAAATCTGTCCTCAAAGCCTTCACAAAAGGCTCAAAAAATACTGCTCAAATTATTTCCCAAATCTGTCCTCAAATCCTTCACAAAAGGCTCAAAAAATCCTGCTCAAATGTTGTCCCGAATATGTCCTCAAAGCATTCACAAAAGGCTCAAACAATTATGCTCAAATTTTGTCCCAAATCTATCTAGAAATTTTATCCCAAAAGCCTTCCACAAGCTCAACTAATCATGCATAAAAGTTGTCTCAAGTCTATCCATAAATTCTATCCCAAAAGCCTTCCCAAAGGCTCAACCAATCATGCACAAAAGTTGTCTCAAATCTGTCCAAAAATTCTATCCCAAAAGCCTTCCCAAATGCTCAACCAATGACTCTCAAGTAGCACTCAAATCTCAACCATAAATCAACAAAGGCAAGGCTCAATGATGAACTCAACGATGGATAATAAATGAATGATGACAATACTCAAAAATGTGCTCAACAATGAATGGCAATGTACTCTTCAATGTATGAAAACAATGATCCACAATGATCTCAACAATGTATGAAAAATGATCTCTCAAATGGATGACAATAATTATCAACAATGTACTCTCAAATGGATGACAACAATGCTCAACAAGGTACTCTCAAATGGATGACAAGTGATCTCTCAAATGGAAACCTCTTCAAGTAATAACAATGAGGACTTCAACCAACAAAGGACAATCTCCATAAGTGATAGCAATATGTTCTAAATAATATCTTTCGCATGCAATGTCAATAAGCTCTCAAGAAACAAGCACAACTCCCTAAAGCAAAGAGCTCTCAAATAGCTAACAATGATCTCCTCAAAATGAAATACAAATGTATCCACAAGTGACTAGCAAATGATCTCCTCAATGGTCTCAAATAGTGGCAATGGAATTAACAAGTAACCAACAATAATATCCTCAAAGCAATAGCAAAAACCTCCTCAATAATGGCAATACTCTCAATGAACTCCACTAAAGCAATCATGGAACTCAAGCATCAATTTTATACATAAAATTGATTTTCTAATCCATCCACTTCCTCTCAATAGCCAAGGCACATAATCAAGCAATTTGTCTTCAACTTCAAACCCTAACTCATGTGCATGTCTTCTAACTCAAGGTAGCAATTAACTAGGTCTCAATTTCCTAGTTTAATTTCATAATTAAATCATGCACTAGGACATATAACAAGTTCAACAATTTTCAACCTTATGACTCCCTAATTTCATTAACACATACAACAAGCACCTATTCTTTTATTTTTAATTCCACACCTTATAACTTCCACACACAACAATCACAAATATTTATTTCCACACCTTATATCTCCCTAAGCACATTTACAACAAGCATTTATTTCCCTAAACTCCTTATGACTCCCTAGTTATCACAAAAATAATTTTAATGCACAAAAAATTTGGTAATAAAAAATATTACCATGTGTTGGAGATAAATACCTTTATTCAAAACTCATAGCCTTCGCAACCTTCGAAATCGTTAATGCCTTTGAAAAAAATCAATGCGCTTTCACACCTTCGAAATCGTGAATGCCTTGCCAAAAAGCAATGTGCCTTCACATGTTCTCAGGAGTCGAACTCTTTTCCTATTGCCTATCACTATGAGGTGCTTACCACGTGGGTGCCAACCCACATTGGGATATTAATCCCAAACACCCAACTTGTCCTGCGCTTCGAATCTAAAAATCCAAATTGCCTTTCTTAGCAAAATACTTTGCCCCTAGTGGGATTCAAAAAATGAACATGCCTTGTGCAAATTTTGTGCTCTACCAACTACACTATAGACTCCTACGTGACATCACTTTCCCGTGCTATTCACTTGACCTTGATCTCAAATTAAAAGTTATTTATCCTTCTTTCTTCGCTACTCCCCTTTCGATGACTCTCTCTCATGCGCTATATCTTCACCTTAGCCACACCCACGAAATAACCAAAGTTTTCTTTAATTTATATGCCTTTCCATGCCTTCGAATGACGTTGACAAAATTTTATTTTTCACCCTAACCTTTGCACGTCGGTGGATAATGTAATTCAACTTTAGACCTTAGAATTATTAAATAAAAATTTAATAATTCACCTCTTAACTTTGAATTGGGATATCTCCTTCATTCTTTTGAATTTCGCCATGAAAATTTTTACACCTAGGTTTTATTGGAAAACCTTTTCATCCATCATAATTTGGAGAAGTCTTAGCATAGTGGTTTTATTGAAAAAACCTTTCTAATGGTTTTAATGAAAACCCTTTCCGTTGGATTTATTAAAAAACTTTTTCGTCGATTTTAATAAAAATCCTTGCCGTTGGTTTTAATAAAAGCATTTACCATTGGTTTTAATAAAAAACATTAATATAATATTTAAAAAATTAAATATTATATGCCTCTTGTGCCACAAAACCCTGTATATATCCTTGCTCTCCAAAATATCATAAATGATTATTTATAAAGTGCTTTTCCTACCAAAACTCAATGTGATCCATGTGACATCAACGACAACACAAAATAACTCAAATTGCCAATAATATCCCCCTTTGTCATTGATGGCAACACCTCTAATCCAAATCACCACAATCACTACAAAATACATTTCTAAAAATCAAATATGCTCTCCCTGACTCAATACTGTCTATGGATGCTACTCCCCTAATCTCAATATTCTCTTTGTAGGCTGCTCCCCCTAACTCAATGCTCTCCCCCTTAGTCAAATATCTCCCCCTTTGACATCAATGGAAAAAGGGACACCTATGGGGCTAAAAGATATGACTCTTAAGCTTAACCCCCCCACCACCTTCTCTCTTGAGGTGATTAATTTTTGGGTGGGATTACATTTACTCCCATATTACATTGTTCCTTTCCTTTGTCAAATTCCTTCCACATCTTTCCGATATCCTTTTCTTGATGAGTTACTTGATATTCTTTTCTTGAACCTTCTTGAAATTCTTGCCTTGAACCTATTTGGAATTGAGTCCTACGCCATCTTGCAATATTTCCAAATTTATTGTAGTTAAAACACTTGATATTGTAGCTTTTGGATGGTGCCCATATCCTGAATTCTTTCTTGAAATCATTTCCATATCCATTCCTTTCCTGAACCCTGTATTGTGAAGCTTTTTTTCCATAATAATTTTGACCATGACCTCTGAATTGTGCAACTCTATAATAAAAACCATATTTATCATTTCCTTTGCACTGAGAAGCTCTATGACCAATCTTGTTGCATAAGAAGCAATATCCCTAAAAACTATACCTTCTTCCTTTGAAGTTCCTTCTAGAAAAATAAAACTTCTTTGATCCATAGACCCTGCAGTGTATAGCCCTGTGTCCAAATTCATTACAAGAAAAACAATATACTTGAAAATCCCTTTGTTCATGCCTTGGTTCCTTATACTTTTCTTGAAATTTATCCTTGTGATCATCTTTGAATTGTGCATTGTATCCTTGATCCTTCTTTGTGGTATCCAAATATTCTTCCTTAACTTCTTCCTTGATTTCTTCTTCAAGAATTTATTTTCTTCTTAAACTTGATTCACCTATCTCAAAACAAGATACAAACTGGATATTTGGAGCCATAGGATCTTTGGAACTTTCTTCATGAATCTTAGGTGCTTCCTTGCTTTCATATTTTATAACTTCCTTTCCTTTTGAGTGTGACTTTTCTTGGAAATGATATATAGCCTTAAAATATTTTTCCACTCCTTTTTGAACCTTTATATCTAATGTGTCATGTCTTGCCATAATTACCCTTAGTTCTTCATTCATCCTTTCCTCTATCCTTTTTGCATCTTGAAGCTCATCTCTTAGATCATTGATTGTCTGAAGTAGTTCTTCTTTGATTTTGACATCTATTCGAATCTTATTTTCAAGATTCCTGATTTGTTCTTTTAGCCTTTTGACTTCTGATTTTTGTTTTCTTGGCTCATCATCTTCTTTTTCTATTACAAAAATTGAGGCTTCTTCATTTTTAATGTCACTGAGATCATTATCATCTTCTATATAAAATAAACTCTCATGAATTATTTGACCATGCATATTTCCTTGATGTTTCATTTCATCTTCACTATCACTAAATCCATTGCAATATCCTGGTCTGTGATATCTTTGACCACACACAAAGCATTTTTCTCTTTCACCTTCTATTCCTCAAAATAGATGTTCTTCCTTTTCATCATCTGACTTGTCTTTATTGCTATTATTTGAGCTATCAGATAATATTTTCTTTATCTTACAAAATATTTTCTTCTTCTCATGCTTGCTTTTCTTGTACCTGTCATCTTTGTCATGCTTATGCTTTCATTATTTTTTTCTGTGATCCTATTTTTCATCATCATTGTTTTCTTCATGTGGACACTTGTTTGCATAGTGACCATAATCACCACACTTGTAGCATTTGACTTTCTTCATATCCCTGTAATTCCTTGAGTCCTTTTTCCTTTTGATGAAGTTAGCTTCCTCATAATTATTTGAATATCTATCTGTATCTAGATATTTACCTTTATTTTTCTCTAAATCCTTCAATGCAATTTCTCTCATTGGATCCTGATGCTTATCTATCCTCATCTCATAAGTTGTGAGAGTTTCTTGTAGTTCTTCCATCGTCAACTTGTCGATATACCTTGTTTCTTATATCGTTGAAACCTTTGCATCATAATTCATGGGAAGTGATCTCAAAATCTTTTGAGTAACATCTAATTATTTCATATCAAATTCTAGACCTCTCATGGTGTTAAATATCTCATCAACTCAAAGTAAAAACTTTGCTATATATTCAAAATCTTCCATTTTCAATTTCTCCAATCTTCTTCAATGAGTTTGTAGTTTTGTCAACTTTACCTTGGAATATCCTTCATAGGTATTATGAAACTTGGTCCACATTTTATTATTTGAATTACATACCATGACATTTGCAAAATATGTCTCACGTAACCCACTTAGAATACAATTCATTGCCTTTGCATTGATCTCAACCAATTTTTTGATAGTCTTATCTATCTCAGTATCGCCTTCAACCTTATACTCTTTTGCAATTATCTGTCATACCTCATATCCTTATGATATCAAATAGTTCTTCATTATCATGCTCCAAAAAGCATAATTATTACCTTCAAACAGTGGAGCCTTACTTGTATATGATCCATTCTAGGAAGCCATCTATGTTCTTGTAGAATTTGCCCTCAAGCTGTTAGACTTTTCGAAGGAACTCGCTCTGATACAAATTGAATAAAACAAGCTTATACTAATAGGGGGTGGTGAAAAGTATAATGCCCACTTTTTACTTTCTTTCCAAACCAATATCAATTAGTGTCCTCAATTGCAATAACCAAATATAGCAGTGTGCATTAATAATATAGATAACAATAGTAATCAAGTGCACAAATCACTACACATAATTGAGACACATGATTTAACAAGGCTTCCTAATGTGGGGTATTCCACAATATAATATCCTTATAATATTTCACAAATAAATAGGGATCCTTATCCCAATACAAATGATTACTTTGATCTTCTCCAAGCTAGGTTGTCTTGATCTACTCAGGTGGGCTCCACTAATCTGCTCAGCTAGGCTCTCCACTGATCTGCTCAGCTAGGCTATCCACTAATATTCTTAGCTAGGCTATCCATTGATCTACTCAACTAGGCTATCCACTAATCTTCTTAGCTAGGCTCTCCACTGATTTGCTTAGCTAGGCTATCCACTAATCTGCTAAGCTAGGCTATCCACTGATCTACTCAGCTAGGCTATCCACTGATCTGCTCAACTAGGCAACTGATGTTGATGTGTTTAATGTTTCTATACTATCACTATCATAACTCTCAACTCTACCTCAAAGCCTTCTCATAAGGATCAAACAATCTTGCTCAAATGTTGTCCCAAATCTATCCTCAAAGCCTTCACAAAAGGCTCAAAGCAGCTATCCCAAATCTGTCCTCAAAGCCTTCACAAAAGGCTCAAACAATCCTACTCAAATGTTGTCCCAAATATATCCTCAAATCCTTCATAAAAGGCTCAAACAATCCTGCTCAAATAATTTCCCAAATCTGTCCTCAAAGCCTTCACAAAAGGCTCAAACAATCCTGCTCAAATGTTGTCCCAAATCTATCTAGACATTTTATCCCAAAATCCTTCCCAAAGGCTCAACCAATCATGCACAAAAGCTATCTCAAATATGTCCAAAAATTCTATCCCAAAAGCCTTCCCAAAGGCTCAACCAATGACTCCCAAGTAGCACTCAAATATCAACGACAAATCAATGAGGGTAAGGCTCAATGATGAACTTAACAATGGATAACAAATGAATGATGATAGTACTCAACAATGTGCTCAAAAATGAATGACATTGTACTCTTAAATGGATGACAACAATGATTCATAATGATCTCAACAATGTATGACAAATGATATCTCAAATGGATGACAACAATGCTCAACAATGTACTCTAAAATGGATGACAACAATGATCCACAATGATCTCAACAATGTATGATAAATGATATCTCAAATGGATGACAATAATTCTCAACAATGTACTCTCAAATGGATGACAATAATGCTCAACAAGGTACTCTCAAATGGATGAAAAATGATCTCTCAAATGGAAACCTTTTCAAGCAATAACAATTAGGACTTCAACCAACCAAGGATAATACCCACAAGTGATAGCAATAGGTTCTCAATAATATCTTCCTCATGCAATGTCAATAAGCTCTCAAGAAACAAGCACAACTCTCTCAAGCAAAGATCTCTCAAATAGCCAACAATGATCTCCTCAAAATGAAAGACAAATGTATCCACAAGTGACTAGTAAATGATCTCCTCAATGATCTCAAATAGTGGCAATGTACTTAACAAGTAACCAACAATAATCTCATCAATAATGGCAATACTCTCAATGAACTCCACTAAAGCAATCATGGAACTCAAGCATCAATTTTATCCATAAAATTGATTTTCTAATCCATCCACTTCCTCTCAATAGCCAAGGCACATAATCAAGGAATTTTTCTTCAACTTCAAACTCTAACTCATGTGCGTGTCTTCTAGCTGAAGGTAGCAATTAATTGGGTCTCAATTTCCTAGTTTAATTTCATAATTAAATCATGCACTAGGACATATAACAAGTTCAACACTTTTCAACCTTATGACTCCCTAATTTCATTAACACATACAACAAGAACCTATGCTTTTATTTTTAATTCCACACCTTATAACTTCCACATACAACAATCACAAATATTTATTTCCACACCTTATATCTCCCTAAGCACATTAACACATACAACAAGCATTTATTTCCCTAAACTCCTTATGACTCCCTAGTTATCACAAAAATAATTTTAATGCACCAAAAATTTGGCAATAACAAATATTAGCATGTGCTAGAGATAAATACCTTTATCATACACATTCAAAATCCTTAATACCTTTTCCAAAAATCAATGCGCATTCACACCTTCGAAATCATTAATGCCTTACCAAAAATCAAAGTGCCTTCACACCTTCACGGTAGTCAAACTCTGTTCCTCTCACGTAGCACTATGAGGTGCTTACCACATGGGCGCCAGCCCACGTTGGAATATTAATCCCAAACACCCAACTTGTCTTGCGCTTCGAATCTAAAAACCTGAATTACCTTTCTCATAAAAATACTTTACCCCTCGCGGGATTCAAACAATGAACCTCCCTTGTGCAAAGTTCATGCGTTACCAACTACGCTATAGGCTCCTACGTGATGTCACTTTCCTGTACTGTTCACTTGACTTTGCTTTCAAATCAAAAGTTATTTATCCTTCTTTCTTCATTGCTCCCCTTTAGACGACTCTCTCTCTCATGCGCTATGTCTTCACCTTAGCCACACCCACGAAATAACCAAAGTTTTCTTTAATTTATATGCCTTTCCATGCCTTCGAATGACGTAAAAAAAAATTTATTTTTCACCCTAACCTTTGCACGTCGGTGGATAATGTAATTCAACTTTAGACCTTAGAATTATTAAATAAAAATTTAATAATTCACCTCTTAACTTTGAATTGGGATATCTCCTTCATTATTTTGAATTTCGCCATGAAACTTTTTGCGCCTAGGTTTTATTGGAAAATATTTTCATCCATCATAATTTGGAGAAGTCTTAGCATAGTTGTTTTAATGAAGAACCAATTCCAATGGTTTTAATGAAAACCTGTTATGTTAGTTTTATTAAAAAATCTTTTCGTTGTTTTTAATAAAAACCCTTGCCGTTGGTTTTAATAAAAACCTTTACTATTGGTTTTAAGAAAAACCATTAATATAATATTTAAAAAAATAAATATTATATGCATCTTGTGCCACAAAACCCTGTATATATCCTTGCTCTCCAAAATATCATAAATGATTATTTATGAAGTGCTTTTTCCACCAAAACTCAATGTGATCCATGTGACATCAATGACAACACAAAATAACTCAAATTGCCAACAAAAATCTTATAGAGGAAGGTAATATTAATGTCATTCCCAACCTTTTTATCCTTGGTATTAATGAAGATAATCACTTGGAATATTAAAGGACTCAAAGGGAGTATTTAAAAAAAAATGAAATTAGAAGAATGATTAAGATAAATCATCCACATCTTGTGATTTCAAAAGAGGAAATGGAATCAATTGCTAGTAAAATTTGGCCAGCTAGAAAAGTGGTTTCCCTCAGTTCCCAAGGGATATTTTGTGGAATTTCTTACCCTTGGGATCCAAAAGAGGTAGTTATTAACCATATGGTTGGTAGTTGGGGTGTTTTGGCTATATCTATTTAAAGTAAACATTCCAACCAAATTATGATTTGCATTACTGTATGCTCCAACTACTTTGGAGGAAAAAAGAAGATAATAGAAGGATTTAAGTTATATTATCTCTCATTTTATTGAAGCTTGGATCTTGATCAGAAGATATTTCAATACCATCCTCTCTTTGGATGAGAAAATGAGGGGGAAATATAAATTTGGATAGGAGCACTTACCTCATGAGCAAATATATTGTAATCCTCCATCTTGTAGACATTTAGGTGGATAATGGCCTTATAACTTGGTATAACAAAAGACAAAGCTTAGCTTGTAAAAATGATATATTGGATAGGTTCTTGCTCTCCAGAAATTTCTAAATCCATGGTCACATTCCTAAAGTGAAGACTCTTAGCAATGTCGGTTCGGATCACTGGCCAATTTGGTTGATATGTGGAAAACCAATGTGATTTTATCTCCTTTTTTATTTTAGTTAATTTGTATTAGAGATAGTTCCTTTAGACCTCAAGTGAAACCTAGGTATGGGACTAAGATGTTCTATTTTGCCAAAATATTGCAATACATTAAATCCAAAATCAAGACTTGGAACTAGAATAAGTTTGGGGATGTTCATAAAAGAACATGAAGTTATTGATCAGTTTGAAAATTTGAATAAGAAAATCTATTTAGTTGGCCTCATAGAGAGTAGAAGTGAAGAAGAAATTAGACTCGTAGCTCACTTATAAGAATGGGAAAAAATAGAAGAAATATTATGGAAGAAAAAATATAGAATTCAATGGCTCAAAGAAGGATATCGAAACACAAATTTCTTCTACTAATATATTCTAGCTCTAAGATATCACAACTTTATTTCTTCCTTGAAATCAAATTCTGGAGATGTTTTCTACACTTGGGATGGCATGAACTCTACTGTTGTCATTTACTTTTCCAATATTTTTTTTGTCTTGACTCGGCTTCTCAATATAATGTTCTTCAAGAAATCCCTTCTCTTATCATTGTTGAGGAGAACTCTTTTTTTATTGTTCGTGTTACTATCAGTGAGATTTATCAGGCAATTTTTAAAATACAAAAGGGAAAACCCCATGTCCTGATGGTTCTCCCATTGAGTTTTACCAAGAGTTCTAGGATATCCTTCATTTTGATTTATTAGAGATGGTGGAAGAAGCCAAGAAATCCAAAGAAAGGTTATAAATAAAACTTATATTACTCTTGTTCCGAAATCTCAATAGGCTGAACATATCTTAGCTTTTAGACCTATTGCTTTATGTAATGTTCTTCTCAAAATCATTACTAAGATCATGGAAAAAAAGTTGAAGCCTCTTTTGCATAATATTATTTCCCCTAAACAAGGGGGTTATGTGGAAGGGTATCTAATAATGGATGATATATTTCTTGCTCAAGAAGCCATCCATTCCATGGAAATGCAAAAATATCCTTCTATGTTCATTCGATTACACTTATCCAAAGCTTATGACAGAGTGGATTGACACTTCCTTATCAAATTTTTGAGACAATTTGATTTCTCTCAGGATTAGATGGACTGGATTATGGGATGTATCTCTTCAGTTTCCTACTTAGTTCTTATAAATGGTAGGCCTTCTTAGTTATTCCCAGCTTCTAGAGGTATTAGGCAAGGTGGCCCCCTCTCCCCTTATTTATTCATCATTCTTGCTAAATGCTTGGATCAAATTATAACCAAAAAGAGAGAAAACAAAACCTTGAGGGAGTTACCATTGCTCATAGAGCTATACGTATATCTCTCATTTTAAATTTTTTGATGACTCTACTCTATTAGGTAAAGCTACAGTTAAGGAAGCTTCTAAAAGTAAGCAAATCATCAATTTTTTTTCTAAGGCTACTGGGCAATTGATCAATGAAGATAAATCTAATGTCATTTTATTTCACTACTCTGCTAGAAAGGAATCCATGGTCTTGGATAAATTAATATGTAATAAGACCTCTCTTTCGATCATTTATTTAGGTATTCCTATCAATATTTAGAGATAGAAAAAAAATTGGAATTGGTTGTTGGATAGAGTTAAGAATAAAATTAAAAAGTGGACCAATAGGTGGCTTTCTTTGGGGGGTAGAATAACCCTGGTAGAATCAGTACTTCAAGCTATTTCTATTTATGTTTTATCATGTTGAATATTCCAAAGGTTGTTCCTCGATAACTAGATCAAATCAGTCATCGGTTCCTCTAGAATGGTACTAAGGATAAAATAAAGTGGGCCTTAGTGAAATGGAACACTTAATGTCTTCCTAAGAATGAAGGGGGGTTAAGATTTTGATTTGCTATTAATAACAACAAATCTTTAGCTGCTAAATTGTATTGGAGGATTTTGCATAACCCCAATGCTCTTTGGGCCAAAAATATCCATGCTAAATATACTAAGAATAAAAGTCTTGAAGACCTTGTTCATTATCAATTACCTACTAAAGGTTCTCCCATTTTAGTAGTTCTTAAGACTAGTGATGATTTGATAAATAAAAAATTATTTTGGATCATTCCTAATGGTCAACAAGCAAATTTTTGGATATATTCTTGGGATGGTCACCAATCTTTGATAACTCAGTTTTTTGATTGGAGGTCTTGGATGGAGGATCTTCATTGAGCTAACTGGATAAAGGTGTCTAATTACTGTCGGTACCATACTGGTAATTCAGATTTTGGTAGATATTGGATACCTATTGAGGACTAGCCTATTCAAATCCTATAAAGGTAAATATAAGACATTAAATGCATCCTTCATATGATATCTCTCTCTTGATCCCATGATATAAATTGTTTTGGATGGAACAACACTAATAAGGGTGAGTATTTAGTTTCTCAAGGTTATTTGACCTTATGCCATAATAATCCCAACCAATAATATGATATATTTTCTCAGTTGTGGGTTCAAAATATATGGTTGAAGGTGAGGTTCTTTACTTGGATTTTATTGCATTGCAAGGTGCTTACTGGTGAGCAACTTATGAAGCATTGTTTTCATAGCCCTTTTATATGTGAAATGTGTGGAGAGAATGTGGAAACTCTCAACCATATTTTTATTGAGTTTACTTTAGCCTCTGAGCTATGGTGGAGAATGACCACTTTACTTGGCTTACAATGGTCCAATTGTTTTTACTTTTGAGAAAATTTGGAGGGATTGGCCTAAACAAAAGGGTGTTGATCATATTATTAGGTATTTAGTTTGGATGGGTTCCACCATTCTACTTTGGAATATATTGAATGAAAGGAACAACCAAATTTTCATTCAGAAAAGGAACGATATTCACTATATCTTTAAAAATACCATTTCCAACTTAGTTGAATTAGTCCAACAACTTCTTAATCACCCCCAAAAATCCCACCAAATATGGGATCAAGTGATGCAAATATTGAAGATTAACTCTTCTAACAACAACCAACTTAAAGGGAATACGAGTAATTGCAAGATGGATATAACAAGGAATTTGCAGCCTCTTCCTATGGATTTTGGAAAAGTCAATACTAATGGAGCCTCTAGGGTAACCCTGGAAAAGCTAGTGTGGGAGGAATTGGTAGAATTTCATATGGCTCCATGATTTTTAATTTTGCTAAGAATTTGGGTATTCTTTCCAATAACCTTGCTGATGGGTATGGCATCCTCGAAGACATTCAATAGGCTACTAAGGTTGGATGGAAAAAGTTTCTAGTTTCTAGTTGAGCCTGACTATCTTTTGAAGACTCCTTCTAAGAATCATAAGGTTGATTTGAGAATAAAAAGAATTATTGAGAAGATTCAGTTAGTCCAGATGGGCCTTTTGAAAGTTGATTACAATCATGTGGTCAAAGATCAAAATAGCAGTACTGATACTTTAGCTAATTGGGCATTGGACAAAGGTGATCTTATTTAATATGGCCACCCTTCCAGATGGTGGGCCTCAAAAATAAGGGAAGCTCTTCTTTATACCATTTCTTTGGATGGCTCCAGTATTGGAGGTACCTAGTTTCTTTTTTCTTTGTTTTTGCTTCTCTTTAGTTTGATGAGGATATTTTAGTTCCCTAGTTCAAATATATCTTTCTTTTGTTTCCTCTGTTGAATCTTGCCTTAAAAGTATTTTGTCTTTGAAAGGTCATTGTTGTGTTCTATTTTTTCTATTTTTTTAGTTTTTTGAGGTGTGTGTGTGTGTTTTATTATGTTTTGTTTTTGTATTTTTTTGTGTTGCTTTTGTTGTTTCTTTATGTTTTTATTTTTAATGTGTTTTTTGTTTTTATGATTTTTTTTTTTTTTAAATGTTTTGTGTTTTTATTTATTTATTATTGTGTGTTTGTGTGTTGTTTTGTTGTTTTTATAGTTTTTTGGGTGCTTTGTGTCTTGTTGTTTTTTGTTTTTAAGTTTTATGTTGTTTTTATGCTTTTATGTTTTTTTTGTTTGGCTTGTATTTTTATTTATTTATTTGTTTCTTTGTCTTTTTTTTTGTTGTTGTTGTTGTTGTTATTGTTGTTGTTGTTATTGTGTTTGTTATTATTTTTGTTGTTTTAGGTATGCTCATTGAGTGTGCCAAAGGGGGCAGGCCAAGTGCGAATCTTGAGTATTTTTGGCGGAATAGATAACCCTACCTCCTTCAAAATTACCCAAAAGTGGCATCCCATTTGGGGTGTTTTCCACAAATATTTATTTATTTATATTTCAATGGTAAATAATATATTTTCTATTTACCCATGAGTTAAAAATGAATATCTTAAATTAAACAACTCTTCTTATAAAATAGGAGAATTGATTATGATAAAAGTTAAAAAATTATTTATGATTACTTTTCCATCACCATGTAGAAATAAATTACTAAAATATTATGTAGCTCAACGCAACCTAGGTCAACATGGATAAAATCCTCTAGATTTATTGTTTGAATTTGAATACATAAACTTACTAAATGTCTCATATTTTACTAAATATTTTTTGTTTGTGTTTTTAATATGTTATATGTGGATTTTACTAAGGGCCACCACCATAAAAATACCAAATTACTACATTGGTTTTTAGGTTAAGTAAAACACATCAAAAAAAAAATTATGACAATTTGTTTCATTTCTTTTTTCGTTAAATATATTCTTCAACTTCTTTGAATTGATATATTTCTATAGTCAACTTGTTGACATCATTTTTATTAAGAGATAAAATCTCACTTGTCCAATTTCCTTCTAAATTTTAAATTTCACTAATATGAAGATCAACATGGCTAAATTATCTACTACTTAATTTTCATATCTATATATATACTCACATTTGCAAGAGATTGCCTTAATTAATAGGTGATGAAGATAAAAGATAATAATAAATTTTTATCCAATATCTACATTCATTTTTTTTATAACATCAATGATAATTTCTTTATCTCTCCTACCCATAGGGCTAGGTGGATTGATAAGTGTTTTTTTGGCTAGGTACTTGCCAAAACGATACCCAGGTTCAAACCTTGGGAGCATCCTATTTGTAAAGGTAGTAGTCTAGTTTAAATCCTATGAGTGTGTGCCAGACAGATGATGATGGTACAAATACCAAGTGGTGGTCCCCTACACATCGGGTCAACAGTAACGAGGTAGAATATATTTGGTGGGAGCAGCCCCTATGGTTTGAACCTTGCACTTATCAATTACTAAAAATAGTGTGGTTGTGACCAACTCTCCTATGTAACCCCCCAAAAAAGAATATTTTTTTAATCTTCCTCAATTGGAATATATTTCCATCTTGCAAATTTAATCCCTAAAATAAGTTTCCTAGCATTTGAATAGTTGTTAGTTGAAGTTCCATATGATCATCGTTAAGTAAGGAGAATTTTGTTTTTAAAAGCACTTCTATTTTGCCATACTTTGAAGTATATTATTTTTTTTAAATTCTATTATTGTATATGACTCTTCAATGTATGACTACATCTTACAACTAAGTTATTACCACCTCTTTTTTAGCACTTGAGACTTCCCATGATGAGCACCATATTTGTAGACAATGTACAAGAGAGGCAATAATATGATTTTGAACTTGTCCATGTTTTCAATATTTTGTTTTAAAAATCTTTTTATTCCTTTCAATTTATAAATTCCAACAAATAATGGTAGGGCCAATCCTCCATAGAATACATAATGCTTTAGTTTTGAAATAATTATTCCAAAATTTGATAACTCTTTCAATGTTGATGGAGCTACTTAAATATACTTTTATATTTTTAAACACTTAACCCCAAATGGTGTGAGAAAATAAAATTAAAGAAGTATATGATCTGATGTTTCTGAATACTTCTCACACAAAGCATATCTGAAAGATATTATTTGTAGACTCTCTCCGATAACAATATTACATTGAACTACTAACCAAATTAATATTGAGGCCTTAGGAAGAGCCTCTAGTGACCAATTATTCTTTCAAGGAACATTTTTGGAAGTAGGAAATTTTGATTACTCTAAATCTTCATATTCCAACTTGATTGATTATTCAACATTCTTTGATTAACTGATTCTAAACCAATTCATCCTCTCATGTGAATATTAGCAAATAAAACACTTCAAGCATACTTTGAAGCATCTATAATTTGATTGAGTTCCTCTCCTTCAAATAAGTTACTAATAGAAATCCATGATGTGGAGTTGTTGCTAATATTAATATAGTCTTTGACCTTTGGATATTTACAAGGTAGGCATGCTTGAGCCAATGGTTGACATCTTGAGTCAAATATAAGAGGATAAGGCTTCAACCAAGCAACAAACACAAAATATGCATTATTCCCCTCATTAAATAACCATCTAATATGCTTATTTATCAATTGTAAACTATTTGATATGAGGTTCTATGTTGAAAATCCTTTGACTAGGGTTCTATTCCTTAATAATTTCATTGCATCAAAAGAACCTATATATTTGTGAAGTAATACTTTTGCTCAATTCTTTTATTTATCTCTAAATAATCTCCACCTAAGCTTTTTCCCTAATTCCAAATTTACAAGTCTACAATTCCATAAGCCTGCTCCTCTAATATTCATTAAATAACTTTTTATTATCACAAAATTTAAAGGAATTCTTATTCATCTCATGGCCCATATGTAGTACTTTTTTTAATTACTATATTTTTTAAAAAGTTCAAATACTAAAATATAATTACCAAAGAAGAAATATTTTAAGTTATTTATCAACTAAGAAACAAACACAACATAAACTTACATGTAAACTCTTTATAAAAACCAATTGCAAGCCAAGTATAAACTGCAAACCAAACTCAAAATGTAAGATTTATGTTTCAAGTTGAATTAAATTTGTTATACAAATTAATACAATATATTTGATATATATATATATATATCAAAAAATTTAAATTATAAAATTTAAATTTAAACAACATATACAAATCAATTAGAAAAAATATTTCATGAGGACTCAAAACAATAAATTTTATAAATTAAATTTTTTGAGTGCAATTGAATTATTTGTACAAACCAAATATAATAAAATACAAATATTAAAAAATTTAAGTGTCTTTTAATCAAACAACAGTCCTAAAACAAAATGAATATTGAAAAGTCTTAATAAAGAGCGAAAGTTCAAGGGAACAAAGGACTAATTTTATAAACGAAAAACTCTCAGTTTATAAACAAGCTTGTATCTTGTATCAGAATATTGGTTTCTTTGTAATCCAATATAAATAAGTCTTCTTAAAAGGAAGGGACTAAAACAAATGTGAATCGCATTAAGTTGATAGAATAAATATATACATAAAATCAGGAATTTCTAGTCTCTCCTGGATATGTTTTAACTATAATTGAACATCCTAGTCTCAAGGGTAATGATAGATTCTTGTTCCCTGTGACTGAATTTCACATAAATCATTCTTTGCTTTCAAAACCACTTTTGGAGTTGCACTAAAGATGCCATCGCATTGCATTTGCAAGGACAAATGACACCCGGAAAAACTTACGGCTAAGAATGATTAAGTAAATATCCTAACAAAAAAATTTAAATTTATCAATCATGTCACACTCCACATACAACAGATAAGGTGTGTACATAGTGTAGGGTTTTGTCTTTTATTATCCTTCCAGATTAAGGATGAGTCCGTGGAATCACATCATTTAAGAACATTTAAAATTACGCATGCACTTGATAATTCAGGATAATTGTGCTAAGCTCGTTCATAT
The DNA here is from genome assembly GCA_028583015.1 of Wollemia nobilis. Classification (NCBI taxonomy): domain Eukaryota; kingdom Viridiplantae; phylum Streptophyta; class Pinopsida; order Araucariales; family Araucariaceae; genus Wollemia; species Wollemia nobilis. The sequence continues at coordinate 858,677 of JAQPPZ010003950.1, forward strand.
CTTGGAAGATGATGTGAAACAAATCAAGTTAAGAGAAATAAACTTAAGAGAGCAAAACTTCCTTTTATTTATAAGAAATCTAAACCATTCAATTTTTAAACTTACTTTATTAAGATAAAGGGTAACTTTTCAAAAACTAACAAAAACAAATTAGCTGATTTCTATTGAAAATGAAACCTGAACCATTTGTGTACAGACAGATTTAAAGGTGCACTATCTATTTGAAATTGGACTAATCACAAAGACTAAGTACATCCCACCTATGTATGGTCGATTCCTCGAAAACGGGAACAAACTATACATCCCACATAGTTAAAGAAATTCCACTTTTCTACGTTTTCGAAGATAAACCACCAAGTCTAAAGCTATGTTTAGCCTTGCACTAACCACCTCTAGATATCTTGACTGTAAACATATGATTAACAGTGTCTTTCAATTCAAAGAGACAAGTATCTCCCACTTTAAGTTGATTGTCCATAGCAAAGTATTTCCAGCTTAAGTGAAACCTTGGATAACTATCACGTCTTCCGCTAAAATCCACCAACCATTTCCTCCTTTCGCATAACAATACAACTTTTATCTTTCCACGAGGCAACCAACGGCTTGCAAATTTCTTAGGAACACTCTGCAATCGAACCAAACAAAGGGCAAGCAAATTGTAATAGTCATAGTGTTAATTGAACTTTCAAATTTGAGGTAAATGATCTATGGAAATCGAAATGACTGCAGACATACCACTGACAGTGATGTTCCGCGTACCGCAGACTTTGTAAGCACCCGTGAAAATTGTAGCTCGTTTCTTTCGATTGACTTTGCTGATATCGTATTTTCTACATAAAATCCAGAGAAAAGACAAAGAAAAAAAGTAAGCTACAATGGGATGCAAACAAGTAAGTTCAAAATATATATAAAGCTTAAACTTTTGAGACCTTTCTTTGGTACATTGGTGGTTTCCTTTCTTGATCTAGCTTTCTTTTCCTTGTCAGCATAGCAGAATAAGGAGTTGGTTTGCTTGTTGTTTCCACTTGGTTCAAATATTTGAACAAGAAAATGAGTATCTCTTACCACAGTGAAGATAACAATATCTCCAAACTGTAATGATTGAAAAGCGGCAAATTTCTGCCAACCGTCTTTTAAAACAGCAAAATCAGCAGAGCAACAAAGAACAGTAGGACACGAAAAACTTCTTGGACCTTCTAAAATTACTATTCTGCAACCTTCTCCTCGAATTTGTTCTCGACATTGTGAAGGGATCTCCTATTAAAGAATGAAACAATAAATGAACTCAAACATTGTTTATATATGAACATTGGCGAATCTTACCATGCAATAGCTAGAGAGCCTAGTACATTACTCACCAGAAAGGAGAAGTCGCTGTCGTTATCCATGACCTTGAAAAAGGATAAGCCAATAAGATCTGAATGTGGACTGTGAGTAGTGAAGCATTTTAGCTTGCAGGATTGGCATATGTTCATCGCCATGGCTTTGCTGAACCGAAACCACCAAGATAGATCCTTTATAAGTACACCCTAAGTAAAACCACGGATGGAGTTGCACAAATGGCGGTGCAAAGTAAGTGATATTGATATTAGAAACGTGCTGCCCTCCCTCAAACGACGAGCCTTCAAATGATATGGAAAGCAACGAACCTGAAAGCGACACTTAATATGTGGTCGGAGTACCTATGCACGGATGAGCAGCAGAAAACAAGGCGAAACATAGCTTTAGACTTTTGTTGCATGTGTGACAACGATTTATGAATAATTAAAAATAAGTACCACTCAGGAATTTTATTTTATTTTTTCCTTGAAAACATTTCTAATAGAGTACAAGTATGCTATTGTATGTCTAAATCCTTATGCATTAATAGAGGAATCTACTTCAACATATTAACATCTACGTCCAAAAAGTAATTAAATGTTAATTTTTTTTTTAAAGAAGGAAGAATAATAATTTATTATAATATATATTTTTTCAATTAATTATATTGAATTGAAATGGGTTTTGTTTTGTATTATATCATCATAGATAAAAAGGTTGAATGTTATCTATGTATTATTTGGCAAGATTTCAACCTACTTTAAAACGAAATAGCAAATAAACTAACAAGTAAGGGGTGGATATATAGTAAAATTCTTAATTGTTATGACATATTTTACTAAGCCATGGCTTATCTAGGAATGATATAACCAATTTGACCGTAGTCCTTTATGTGAGTGTTATGAGAATGCAGGATATTCAAATATAGAAACATCATGCTTTTTAAGTTGATCATATAATTCTTCACATTCCAAAAATCATTCATGTGGTTATAGGGTTTTCTTTTCAAATATAAGGTTTTCCACCACTATCCTTTAAGCCACATGTTGTATATTATTATTGGTTTTAGTCCCATAAGAATTGTATTTATCCAGCGATGATGATATATTCTTACTTTACTTATTCTTAAGTTACTATTTATATTTATGATGGAAGACAATATTTAATACCAATTTGCAAGTTCTTTAATCCAAAAATAATTGATATGCCATTTGAATTAGGCATCTCAATCATTAATCTAATCAAATATAATAAAAATGGTAATGGTTGTAGATTTTGGAGCTTGATGATTTGTACTTTGTGACTCTAACTCATATCACATTCATTGATAAATTTGTATATATCATGATCAATGATAAACTAAAATAAATTTGTTTTTGTTATTTCAAATAGATGTATAAGAAGTTAAAATGCCCTATAGATGGTGATGCATATAAATTCTATAATAATTTATCTCAAATATTACAAATCATATAAACCATAATAAGTTTTGACCATTACAGGAGGAAGCTCACATAGTTTTTTAGCTAGTGAATGAGTTGTTGACCTTGTGGATCTTGATTCTACTATTATTTGACCTCCTACAAATAGTTTAGAGTAGGTAAGGATAAAACACATAATGTCCCATGGTCTTCAAATTTATAAGATAGAGCATCTACCATGACATTACCATTTTATTTCTTGTCGATATTTTAAAATCATATCCCAATATATTAGTGACCCCTTTCTATTGTTCACGTGAATAAAGTATTTGTTCCAAGAAATAATTGGGCCAAAGATGATTTGTTTTGATGTAAAAATATTTCCCCAAAAGATATGACCACCAATAAGTTATAATATGAAGAATGGATATCATTTCATTCTCAAGGACAAAATTTATAAAATAATTTTACATATATACTTTGTTAGTAAGGGTCTTTTTTTGTACTATTAAGAAATGAGGATTTTGAAAGGAGCCCCTCAACCTTTTACAACAAATCCAACCACAAGGGGAGAACCAAACAAAAATAAAAAAAGCAAAAGATAAAGACAACCACTTGACACCACGAGAGGGAAAAAAAGAAACTAAGACTAACAAACAAAGAATAGAAACTAAAATAGAGGGAGATAAAACCAGAGAAGGCAAATAATATAGAACCGAGCTAGTTCTTGAACATCAAATTCACCTCCTGGATAGCTACTCCCACCATCCTAGTCACTTCCTCTGTGTAGTCAACGACAATTTTCAACGAGCCCAAATAACGCATTGCTTTTTCCACCATCTTCATATTATGAATGAAAAAATATAAAATAAATCTAGGCTGATTGATTTGAACATACCACACTTTTAGAAAAATGAATATTATCATTCGTGAACCACTCCTCCCTCATGCCGCCAATAAAGCATAGAGAGAAATAGTTGTCGTTAGTTAAGCCCTCCAAGACAAAGAGGTATGAATCAAACGTAAGAGTATTATCAACTCCACCATAGAATACGGGAAAAGGCTAGCTCAACAAACCATGAGAGAACCACATAATGAGGGAAGATGTTTGAGATTTATGAGATACTATGACTATCCCACCTACGCTCCCCAAGAAACAAAAGGAATTTGAATTTAGGATATTAAAGGTAGATTAATACCACATTAGAAGAGTAAACAACAAGGTACATTGGAGAGTACAAAAACTCTCAAAATTGATGAGATCCACGTGCCCAAAATGAGCGTTAAGCCAAAATATCATTTTAAAATACTGACTGACTCTTTGAAAATCATAAAGACTTCTCTTCATTGATACAATTTAAGAGGTCCTTTGGGAAATCACTTTTTTAGATAAAAAATCCTAGATGAATAGTACCAAAATTTACCATAACGTCAACAACAAAATTACCTTCTCTCAGCACATGGGTAACCAATTGTTGGCTGAGATGCTGAAAATTACTTCTCACCTCTTCTATCATATTTACCACCTTCCAACTTGGTGAAATAGAACCATTAAGCATGTTAATCACATTCAATGAATCACCTTCAATAATCACATTCGGGATCCTTAGGTCCATTAGCAACAAAATACCTTGGAATATGGCTCTGGATTTCATGAAATAAGAGGTTTGAGAAAATAAATATTTAGCATAACCACCACCAAATATCCCTTACTATCTATAATAACACAACCAACTATGGTGATGCTAGGATTACCTTTAGAGGTGTCATCAAAATTCAACTTACCCCAGCGAATTGGAGGGTGGACCACTTAACAGTACTCCTAGAATTAGGAGCTACAGGATCCAACGTAATAGATAAAAAATCCAACTCATCCTCCAAACATGATTCATTAGGATACCTATAAATCTAATATTTTTTGGCACCTAAAAAATGAAGAGATATTTTCGACAACACTCCACAAGATTCTCGAAATAACATGAGTAAGGGTATTTCTTCTTGTATCACCACTACAATTTCTATTCCAAAAGTGTTACTTTAAATGATAAAGTATTTAGATAAATTGGGTATGGTAAGCATAGTTGTGATCCAAATGGTATACTTGAGAAGGTTAAATGCATGGTAAAATAAATCATACCATATAAATATATCTTTATCAAATTATCATCAAAGAGGCTATAATTGTACCCTGATCTATAAAACATTTATGATAATACCTTATGAGACCTTAAAATTCTTGAATACTTTGAAAGTTTCTAGTTTATTAATATGGTTGAATTTTTTGTGTTTAGCTATATTTGGTTTTTTATCTATAACTTATGAGTTCTATAATTCCTAGACCATATTCTCAATTTATTTCTACATATAGGGTTGTTGAGATGGTTGAATGTTTGGTGGTTGAATATCTAAAATTATTTATATTGTATGATCTTGTAATGACAAGTTGATAATCGTTAAGGCTTGATAAATACTTGAGATTTGTCAAGGATTATTTATAAGTATAAGGATTCAACTAAATCTATTTTATTTATTTTTATTTATACACCACAAAGTTGAGCCATAACACTTTCACAACTGTAGTCCATAAACATATATAATGTATCTTGTATATAATTATACATTAATTTTTTTGTAAATAAAATG